>SJXQ01006601.1:0-103518 GCA_006408695.1 Aepyceros melampus
AACTGATGATAAAGTATAATGGAAAACAATATGAAAAAGAATATATATATATATATATATATATATATAAAACTATGTTTGTTGTTCAGTTGCTAAGTCATGTCTGATTCTTTGCGACCCCATGGACTGCAACAGGCCAGGCTACCTTGTCCTTCACTATGTCCTGAAGTTTGCTCAGACAAACTCATGTCCATTGTGTTGATGCCATCCAACCATCTCAATATATGTATGTGAGTGTGTATGTAAATATAACTGAGTCCGTTTGCTATACAGCAGAAGTTAAATACAATATTGAAAATCAACTATACTTGAAAAAAATTTGAAAAAGTGAGAATTGTGGTATTCATCAATAAAGGTCATAGCCAACATTATCAGGTACTTCCTGTGAATCAGGATTTGTTTTAATCACTTTACATGAATAACTTTGTGATTTAGGTAATATTGATAATATATTACTATTATGTTATATAATTATAAAATATTATTTATTATATGTATATATAAATAATTCTGTGATTTAGGTAATATAATAATATTACCCCCATTTTGCAACTGAGGCAACTGAGGCCCAGAAAGACTAAATAATTTACCTACCAGCTTCCAGTCTTTAGTGAAAAAGCTAGGTATCATAGTCAAGCAATCTAACTTTAGAACCCAAGAGAGTAACCACTTGACTAAACTGTCCCACGAAGGTGATAGACCTAAGAGAGATGTGGCTTGGTCGTTAGTATTTAAAAAGATCTCCCCTGAGGATTCTGATGAACCTCCAGTGTTTAGAAGCTCTAAGAGTAAGTTGACCTCGCTTCTATGAAAAAGAGCCAGTGCTCATATCTGAGGGGAAAAGGGAGGCAGACAGCAGAGCAGCTCATAAGCCATTGGATGATAAATATCTACCATATGGTCAAAATGATTCCCCCTGCCTCCCAGTGAGAGAAGCAGACAGTTTGTGTATGAAATGCACTGTTTATTTTCTTGTGAGGTGGTATCAGTTCAAATTAAATGTTTCACATCAGACAAGGAACAATAACAAATGATCTCCTCCCTCAGTGGTGCAGTAACAAATATATAGTAATTTGAAAGCTGGAAAGAAAATTATTACTCCCAAAGATACAATAAATATACGATATGTTTAGAGAGTCCTTTGATGAAATGAACACTGAAGGTGCTGCTAGCAGTACTTCTGCTTAAGAAAAAAAATCCTAGTAAGAAAAAAAAAGAAGCACTTAAAAATTCTGTCTTATCTGTCAACATTTTGTTAACATGTAATACCTTAAGGACACAACTTAGAAGCAGAATCTTCAGTGAAGCAAAAACTCATTCCTTCTTCACATCACAGGAGAGGAAACTAGCAAGCAGAACAACCAGGCATAAAATTTTGCAGTTTAAAAACAGCTTAATAAGATAGGCTGCTTCTGCTCCCTCTCTAATTTTGATTGGTCTCTAAAAAGGGCAATGGCCAAATGCTGATTCTCTTCAGGGAGACACTCTGATGCCAGCCCCCAAGATACATTTCCATTCTGCTCTCTCTCTCAGTATTCTGGGAGACCTTCTACTTTTGCTCACACAGCCAGGCTCCCTGCTTCAAGGACTCCAAGGAAATAAGTCTCAATCCCCTATATTCAATTGCATCTGGCCCTGATCGAAAACATTGGCAGAAGCAAGAAAGAAGTACAAGGCCAGGACTAGCTGCTCCTGTTAGTGTCCAACCTCTAGGGAGAGGCCAGGGTCAGGTCTCTGCAAAGTGAGTTGTCTGCTTAATGCTTTCTGTAGCCAGCCTTACACTTCTTGGCACCTAGAAGGCAGGGTATCATAGTGGAAAGCAGCAACATCCCATATTGAAACTGGGGTTTCATCTTACATTGAAAATTTTGAAATATGAATAGATTCTCAAGAAGCTGCAAAAATATAGAGGGAGGTCCCATGCACTATTCACCCCTCCTTCCCCAATGTAATCATCTTGCATAACTATAGTCTGATATCAAATCCATGAAATTGACACTGGTACAGTCCACAGAGCTCTTTCAGATTTCATCAGTTATGGATGACCCATTTACTCTTTCTTGTGTGTGCTAGTATATGTGCATGTAGTTTTATGCAATTTCTTCACATGTGTAGCTGTCTTGATTTTTGTAGCTATGTAGTAGACCTTAAGAATGATTTTCCCTTCACTTTTTTAAAGAAAAAGAATCCTCCTTTTATTTTCCTATCCTTTTTCTATGATATTCTCATCAGATTCAAAAGTACACTGATTAGCATCTTTTCCTACTCCTAAATTGACTAGTCTGAATGGAGCTAGTACCTTCTGCAAGTGGACAGATGAGGCAGTTTACACTGGGGGATGGCCGGTGCACAGCTTAGATTTTCCTTGGGGAAGAGAATAAGGCAACTGAAATATATATTTGGTTTGCTTTACTACTAACTCTTTAAAAATGTGCTCCCAAATATCTTAGCCCACAGGCATCACCAAGAAGAGTTGTCCAATTACTGCCTCTGTGTTTTTTTTGTTTGCTTTTTCTTTTATGGGGAAAGTGAAGACCACAGGGGTTAAACCACTGGCCTAAATAATAAAACAAATCAGAGCAAAACAAAACAAAACAAAACAAAAAAAAACAAACCCTTTAACCTTCTAATTGGGTCAAACAATAGTTTGAGGAAAAATTACTTCCTGGTGATGTGGTATGATTTGGGTGTACCAAGGTGTCCCCAACCTCCAGTGTTTCTCCCCAAGAGAGAATGATACATCACTTTATCCCTTTAGCATGAGCTTTAAAATCTCTATAATGTGTAGGCATCTTCAGGAGCACTGATGCTTTCGACACTTTTTGATGCTTTACATCTTACTATGAGTCTGTGCATTTCATTCTTTTTCAAGAATGGATTTTTATGGGGGAAAGCCTATGAATGTGCTGGGCACTAGAAGCTTAAGAGAGCCAGAGGAAGGCCCAGAATGGAGAGGTCATGTTTTCTGAGGACAAATTTTGTTCTGATTATAGTACTTTCTAAAGTAGACTTCTCCTTAGACTCTCAAATGACTGAGTGACTGAACTGAACTGAACTGAAGAAGGAGATAATTGTGTAGTTGGCTCAGAAAACTGAGTCTAAGGAAAAGTAAGCTTTAGAAAATACTATAATCAGAACAAAGTTTGTCCTCAGAAAACTTGACCTTTCCATTCTGGGCCTTCCTCTAGTTCAGTTCAGTTCAGTTCAGTCTCTCAGTCGTGTCTGACTCTTTGCGACCCCATGAATCACAGCACGCCAGGCCTCCCTGTCCATCACCAACTCCCAGAGTTCATTCAGACTCACGCCCATCGAGTCCGTGATGCCATCCAGCCATCTCATCCTCTGTCGTCCCCTTCTCCTCCTGTCCCCAATCCCTCCCAGCATCAGGGTCTTTTCCAATGAGTCAACTCTTCACGTGAGGTGGCCAAAGTACTGGAGTTTCAGCTTTAGCATTATTCCTTCCAAAGAAATCCCAGGGCTGATCTCCTTCAGAATGGACTGGTTGGATCTCCTTGCAGTCCAAGGGACTCTCAAGAGTCTTCTCCAACACCACAGTTCAAAAGCATCAATTCTTCAGCGCTCAGCTTTCTTCACAGTCCAACTCTCACATCCATACATGACCACAGGAAAAACCATAGCCTTGACTAGACGGACCTTAGTCGGCAAAGTAATGTCTCTGCTTTTGAATATGCTATCTAGGTTGGTCATAACTTTTCTTCCAAGGAATAAGTGTTAGAAGATTATTATTATAAAAGCAAGTCAAAATGCACACATTTCCAGTTATAGGATAAATAAATACTAGGAAGGTAATGTACAGCATGATAAATATAATTTACACTGGTGTTTATTTTATATGGAAGTTGTTAAGAGAATAAATCTCAAGAGTTCTCATCACAAGAAAAAAATAGTTTTTTCTATTTCTTTAATTTTGTATGTATAGATATATGAAATGATGGATATTCATTATACATATTGTGCTACTCGTTTCATGATATATATGAGTCAAATAATTATGCTGTAAAACAAACATATACAGTGCTGTATGTCAATTACACCTCCATAAAACTGGAAGAAAATACGTGAGTAAGTTATGGTATTACAAAAAAAAAAAAACACACACAAAAAGAAAAGCAAAACAAGAACTCAGTTCTATCTTTGTTTTATCTATGCTGTATGTCTTAGTAATCATTTGGTTATTCTCAGGTTGTTTGAGGAAGTTTGAAATAAGACACTTGGGAGGCTGCCACATATGTGAAAGGAAAGACCCCATTTAATATACCCAAATAAACTGAATTCTATTCTATTTGACTGTGTGTGGTTCAGTTCAATTCAATTTGACATTTATTGCATGTTAAGCAAATGCCAGGCACCGGGCTCTGGTCCTGAATGTGTGGGTTCAGCCAATGCAGAATCACTTCTGTGACATGGTACTGACATCCAAACCAGTCACTCAGCTCTCACCAGACAGAAAGTCATCTTTTAAAAAATAAAGACAAAGAGCAGCTAGATTATCAACTGAGGATGAAAAAGGGATTTCTGGATGGAACTTATATCTCTTTGAGTCAAACTGCAACATGCTCCCTGGAGGGTGAGTCCATAATTTCCTGGCTTTGCTTTGTCTGACATGTCAGCAGTGGATCAGAGAGCTGCTGAGAGGAGTGGGCTGGGACATGATAATCAGACCAAGTTAGTATGATAGTGTTACTTTCAGCCCCAGAGCAAGCATATTATTGGGATTTATTCCTGAAAATGGTCGTAGGTTGATGCCTCCATTACAAGCCTCACACTCTTGATTTCAGTGAGCTACAGCACAGAATGCCCATTATGTTATAAAAGAGATGCAAGCTTGCGCCGGCTTTATGTCAGGCTGGGTAAGTGCAAATGGGTTTAATCTTAAAATACCTTCAGTGACTCCTCCTATCATGTTGATCTATTGTGTTGCCTGGCTAACACAGCAGTGGCCTTGCTTCAGAGAATGACGTGAGCTAGTTCTTGGATTCAATTAATCTTTGGAAGCTGAGAAAGGAATCTGGATCAAGCAGAAGTGAATTTCTACATCATATACTGAACAGCTTTAATTTTTTTCTCAGGTTGATTCTTTGAAGTTAAACATGCTCAAGTGAAGAGACTTTTGAGGCAAGGTCAGCTCCTTCAGGCAGAAAAGCTGTGTAGCTGGGCCAAGATGGATCACCACTGTGACAGCCCTGGATAGTAGGTATCGAAAACTTGATAGGGAATTGCGAAGTATTTTTCACCGTGTGGATATTCAGGCAGAACTAGTGGAGGGGCCTTGCAGGACTCTTTCCTGATCCTCAGAATGCAGTTGGTCACCTGGGAGAAACACTAATGATGAAAGCACACACCTTTCCCTCCCGGCAAACTCTTCTGGCAGAGTGGTCAGCCAGTGAGGTCAGCCCACACCACACTTTGGGACATGCCACTGACAGCTGTGTGGATGTGAGGGAGGAGGGGTGAGAGGCAGGTGTAGAAATATGTCAGGTCTTGATGCACAAAGCCTTACAGCATGTACCATACTCCTTGTAAACTGAGAGGCCTCTTGGTGTTAAGTAAAGTTAAAAGCAGGCGTGATGACTGATTAACTGCCTATTAAGCAAGACTTCTAAGTTGAGATTTCCAAAGCAGTCACTTCTTGTTCTTTAATAAGCCACTTACAGGTTATGTTTATGAAACCCAGGGGCAGTGGGAAAGGACCTCACCTCTTAACCAGTAGCTCAGTCAGTGACTGGAATGTTTGTGAGGACAAACCCGGAGGCAGGAAATACCGTGGGAAGGAGAACTTCTAGTCAACTATTCGTACAATCAAATCAGATTATTTAAGAGCCATGTTGGAGTTTGAGGCCTTTAGGTTATTGTTTGTTTTGCCTCCTTCTGTCTTCTGGAGATTTCTTCCATGGTAAGAATAAGGTGAGTGTGAATCAGTAAAATCTGTAATATGTCAGCATCGCTGATCAGACAGTTTAGTAGGAATACATGGAAAAAAGAATGTTTGGCTTCATTGATGATCAAAGAAATTCAAATTAGAACATTAAAGCTTTTACCCCATCAGAATAGTAAAGGGGGGAAATGAAAATACTAGGGCCAAGGAGGGTATGATGAAATAGCCACACTCAAATGGTGCTGGTGGGAATAGAAATGTGCATAACTCTTTTGGAAAACAATTTAACACAGTTTATATTTTTGATGAAGATATTAAGAAGAGGTGGCAAGAATACACAGAAGAAACATACAAATAAAGATCTTCATGACCCAGATAATCACGATGGTGTGATCACCCATCTAGAGCCAGACATCCTGGAATGCGAGGTTAAATGGGCCCTAGGAAGCATCATTATGAACAAAGCTAGTGAGGGGATGGAATTCCAGTTGAGCTATCTCAAATCCTAAAAGATGATGCTAAGAGACACAGATGTATAGAACAGTCTTTTGGACTCTGTGGGAGAGGGAGAGGGTGGGATGATTTGGGAGAATGACATTGAAACATGTATAAATCATATATGAAATGAATCGCCAGTCCAGGTTCGATGCATGATACTGGATGCTTGGGGCTGGTGCACTGAGATGACCCAGAGGGATGGTACGGGGAGGGAAGAGGGAGGGGGCTTCAAGATGGGGAACACGTGTATACCTGTGGCGGATTCATGTTGATGTATAGCAAAACCAACACAATATTATAAAGTAATTAACCTGCAATTTAAATAAATAAATTTATATTAAAAAAAGATGATGCTGTGCAAGTGCTGCACTCAATATACCAGCAAATTTGGCAAACTCAGCAGTGGCCATGGGACTGGAAAAGGTCAGTTTTCATTCCAATCCCAAAGAAAGGCAATGCCAAAGGATGCTCAAACTACCACACAATTGCACTCATCTCACACATTAGTAAAGTAACGCTCAAAATTCTCCAAGCCAGGCTTCAACAGTATGTGAACTGTGAACTTCCAGATGTTCAAGCTGGTTTTAGAAAAGACAAAGGAACCAGAGATCAAATTGCCAACATCTGTTGGATCATTGAAAAAGCAAAAGGGTTCTAGGAAAATATTTACTTCTGTTTTATTGACTATACCAAAGCCTTTGGCTGTGTGAACCACAACAAACTCTGGAAAATACTTAAAAGAGGTGAGAATACCAGACCACCTGACCTGCCTCTTGAGAAACTTGTATGCAGGTCAGAGAGTAACCGTTAGGACTGGACATGGAACAATAGACTGGTTCCAAATAGGAACAGGAGTACATCAAGGCTGTATATTGTCACCTGGCTTATTTAACTTATATGCAGAGTACATCATGAGAAATGCTGGGCTGGGTGAAGCACAAGCTAGAATCAAGATTGTCAGGAGAAATAACAACTTCAGATATGCAGATGATACCACCCTCATGGCAGAAAGTGAGGAAGAACTAAAGAGCCTCTTGATGAAAGTGAAAGAGGAGAGAAAAAAAGTTGGCTTAAAGCTCAACATTCAGAAAACGAAGATCATGGCATCCAGTCCCATCACTTCATGGCAAATAGAAGGGACACAGTTGAAACAGTGACAGACTTTATTTTGAGGGGGCTCAAAAATCACTGCAGATGGTGACTACAGCCATGAAATTAAAAGACCTTAATCCTTGGAAGAAAAGTTATGATCAACCCCTAGACAGCAAATTAAAAAGCAGAGACATTACTTTGCCAACAAAGGTCCATCTAGTCAAAGCTTTGGTTTTTCCAGTAGTCATGTATGGATGTGAGAGTTGGACTATAAAGAAAGCTGAGCGCCAAAGAATTGATGCTTTTGAACTGTGGTATTAGAGAAGACTTCTGAGAGTCCCGTGGACTGCAAGGAGATCCAGCCAATCCATCCTAAAGGAAATCAGTCCTGAATATTCATTGGAAGGACTGATGCTGAAGCTGAAACTCCACTACTTTGGACACCTGATGTGAAGAACTGACTCATTTGAAAAGACCCTAATGCTGGGCAAGATTGAAGGCAGGAGGAGAAGGGGATGACACAGGATGAGATGGCTAGATGGCATCACCCACTCAATGGACACCAGTTTGGGTAATCTCTGGGAGTTGGTGATGGACGGGGAGGCCTGGATTGCTGCAGTCCAAGGGGTTGCAAAGAGTCGGACACAATTGAGCAACTGAACTGAACTGAAATGATACTTTTGATGAAACCATTTGACTACTGGGAATCTATATAACCTAAGTAAATGATATTAAGTAGGTAAAGTTTTAAGCATAGATATACTCATTGTGACTTATTTATTTTAGCCAAATATATGGTATAACCAAAATGTGGGAATATGTTTAAGTACATTATGGCATATTTACATGATGTGCTATTAGGCAGCCATTAAAATATGTGCTTACAAGAAGTTTTTAACAATATGGCAAAATACTTATGTTGTCGTTAACTGGAGAAAAAACACAAGCACTTATTTAGAGTGAGCACAACCTTATTTTAAAATATGCACATAAATGCACAGTAAAAAATATGGAAGGAAATACAACTGAATGGTAACAATTGTTAAATTTGGGTGGTGGTGCTATAATGATTTTCTTCCCAATTTTTGTTTTTATTTTTTTGCATTTTCCCCCCATTTTTGTTCACTGAACATGCTCTACTCTTATACTGGGAAAATCTTATTCAAAAAATAATCAGTGGGGCTTGAGGTAGGAATTGAAAATACTGACAAAAATGAATTTGAGAGATTATCCAAAGGTACTATTCAGCTGTGTTCTTCCTATTCCTGGTTAGCTCATAGAGAGTTGAGAAGTAGTTATATTTAAATCTCAAGCTATGTGACCCTGCACAATTCATTTTACACATTCATCTGACTCTGTAAATGGGTTTGCCATAGGCCTTATATAGGAGGAAAAAATACTGATGGCTATACTTTATTGGATGCTTATTATATACTGGACATTAGGCTAAGTTCTTGATATTTATAATTTTGTTTAATCTTCACAATACTCTCTGAGGTGGGTTACATTATTCTATTCATTTTAAAACATGAAAACTAAGGCTTAGAGAGTTTAGGTAACAATCTAAAACAAACAGCTAGTCAACAGAAGACTAATAATTCAAACCTGTGTCTATCTTAATTATTATATTTGATATAGTTCTTACTTTCAGAAAGTGGGTGAATGGTAAGAACTATGAAAAAATGTTTCAGGTTGGGCACTTTTGCCTGAAGATATAGAAATCTTTACTGACTGTGGTTTAAGCTCTAAGGTCACTCCATGGAAGGGGGTGACTTCAGGGGTGTTTTTGAGCAAGATGATTCATGGGCACTGGGTAGCCATCCTTGGAATTCTTTCAGCCTCTTCTCAGAATTTCAAGATGGCTGCAGAAGTGTTGCATGTCCTCATATGCAAGTGCTCTAGGCAGGAAGAAATGGAAGGAGTCCTAATTTCTTGCAGAGTTTTCTTCTTATTATGGAGAAAAATGTTTTGCAAAACATCTACATCAAATTTCTACTTACGAAGACTTAACTGGTCTGGTGGTTACGAATCTGACTGCTAATGCAGGGGACATAGTTTCTATCCCTGGTCTGGGACGATTCCACTTGCGTGGGGCTAACTAGATCTGTGAGCCCTCCTGAGCCCACAAGTCTAAAGCCTGTGCTCTGCAACAAGAGAAGCCACTGCAATGAAAAGCCCATGCATTGCAACTAGAGAGTAGTCCTCCCTTACCACAACTAGAGAGTAGTCCTCCCTTACCACAACTAGAGAGTAGTCCTCCCTTACCACAACTAGAGAAAACTCGGGTGCAGCAACAAAGACCTAGTGCAGCCATGAATTTAAATTTTTTCTTTCTAATTATCTCTCTGTTGGAAGATGATTCTCCAATTATCATTTGCATTTCAACATGTCTTATGAGCAGAGACACTGACTACTTTTGTTCTGGACTGTTTTCAAGGATGTTTGTGTAGTAAATCATCTTGGAAGATAGAGATAATATTCTTTTCAGGGCAAAGGCAGGCCTGCTTACTGCCTGTTGTAAATGATTTGTGCTTCAGAGTCCTTCAGTAACCTAAACACTGAGTCTACAGTCGTTGTGCAGCTCTCTTTTTATCACGCTGTGGAAATTGGGGGTTGGAGAATAAGTTTGAAAAAATAGCTATACTCTGATCATTAATGGCTTCCCCGGTGGCTCAGACAGTAAAGTGTCTGCATCCCTGGGTCAGGAAGATCCCCTGGAGAAGAAAATGGCAACCCCCTCCAGTACTCTTGCCTGGAAAATTCCATGGACAGAGGAGCCTTGTAAGCTACTGTCCACGGGGTCTCGAGTCGGACACGACTGAGCGACTTCACTTCTGATCATTAATACTGTTGTGAGTAATACAGTCCTTGTCTCTGGCTCAGGAGCTGTGAGTCTTCTGCCAGAATTCGTAACACTGTGGCAGGTTAACTTGTTTGTTTGTAAATAGGGTAAAATCTCAGATCTTTCCCTGTTCTTGACAGTCTAATTGGCCATAATTTTTTTCATATGGACATGGCTAGCTATGAGAGAAGCAAAGCTAGAAGATTATATGGCAAAGGACAGTGGAATAATCATATTTGGCTTAGCTAAATTAGAATTTACTCCATGGGCTAGGCACATTGCTCCTCCAATACAGGGTTCTTTTGTCAAGAAAGTAGAGGAAATAGTTATTGAGTAGGCATCAGTGTTTGCCATTAAAAAAATAACTATCATTAAGAGAGAGTGCAACATGTATTTGGGGGCAGAATAAACTGAGGACTCTAGCTTCAAAGAAAAGAAGATATTTTGCTTGAGAGCCTGGGTTTAAAGAAGGCTGCATAAACGAGGTAATACTTTGTATGTACCAGGAAAGATAGAATATTGACAAACTGTGATGAGGATGACTAGGCTGGTAAGAAGATGTTCCAGGCAAAGGAATAGCACGAGGCAAGGTATACTGTGAGAAAACACATGGCATATTAAGGGAGCAGTAGAGATGAGTTCATTTTTATTCTAAAGTCCAATTTTCTAAGTAGTCCAGGGAGTAAAGGTGGAATACTGGGGTTTATAATCAGCTCTGTGAATTTGTAAAAATCCTTTAGTCATTGGACTTTAGTCCAATGTCACCATAGTCAGTGGTGACATATGCAAGATGAGATTGGGTGTTTAATTTAGAGAGTCATAACATATAATAATATGAATAGTGCTTCTGGAGTTACATGGACGTAAAATGGCCAAAAAGATATTATTACTATTGTTTATACAATTAAAAGGACAAATATGTTGAGAACTGCCATTAAGTACCCTACCATACAGTAATCCCTCTCCTATAGTGAGAAGACAGATATGTACTAAGAATCAGAAGCCCACTTTGAGACCTAATTTACTCCCTCTCTTGATTTACTTTCCTGATTTATAGAATAAGGACTTTGAATCAGGGCTTCTCAGGTCTCATATTTTATATATTTCTAGATCAGGCTAATTAACCTCCATCATATACAAAGAGTCTACTTCTGATCATGTACACTTTCCCTACTATCACATGCTGACAGAATGATGCACAGACGTGCTAAGACATGAACTTTGATCCCACTAAATATTTTCATTTTTAATTCATCTCGAAGCTCTGCCTCCCTTGTGCAGTTAATTTCTCTTTACCACTTGTATAAGTCAAATCATTCTGCAGTGAATGAGGTCAAGATGGCACTAGAAACTGAAAGACCCTCAGTTTTAGAACTGGCATTTCCATTAACACCTGCTGGGTTAGTTCCTTCTTCTATGAATTCCATTAGGGTGAAAGCTTATTTCTAGAATTTTTCCTATCTGCTATTTTGAATGCCCTATCAAATGCATTATCAGTTTGTGTGACCTGTGATGGCTCATAACTCAGCTCACAGAGAAATTAGGGTGAGACCAACCTCATGCAGAGAAATCTCCATGTCATCAGCTTTCATTTGGGGGCTTCTTTTTGTCATCTCCTTCAAAACCCTGTTACTGTGGAGTGTTCCTTCAGTGCAAAAGGGTAGGAAGAAACTTCATCTATTGGGAGCCTGTCATTCTTTAGGCACTCCTTTGTGATAGTGATGGACAGGGCGGCCTGGCGTGCTGCAATCCATGGGGTGACAAAGAGTCAGACATGACTGAGTGACTGAACTGAATTTGTGATAGACAGAAAAAGGCAGTAGGCAAGGAATCTTGTTCTGAGAACATAGGATAGAAAGGCAGGGAGGAATGCATCCAGTACTGAAGTCAAAGCTGCAGCAAAGATTTTTGTGTCTCAGAGGTTACTGCATTCTGCTTCTCATGGGAGATTGACAACCTCAACAATTAGCAATGCCAGTACTGGCCCTGTCGGAGCCCACCACTCCTCTAGGCACGGGGAAGGACAGAACACATGATTACAAGGAACTTGCTATCCAGCTGAGGAAAGGAGGAATTTTTTGGTAGCAAATGACTTATATTTGCAAATTATCATACGAATGAATGCAAATTCAAATGATCAGCTAGAATAGGAATGGGCTGTGGAAGTCCAGAATGAAGAGGTGATCACAGTGAAGGAGGCTTAAAAAGAAAAAGCTTGATAGAAAACAAACTCACTGTTACCATAGGGGATAGTGGTGGGACAGGGGATGGGGAAGAGAGATAAATTAGGAGTTTGGGATTAACAGATATACTGAGTGAGTGCTTAGTTGCTTCAGTCGTGTCTCTTTGTGACACTATGGGCCGTAGCCCATCAGGCTCCTCTATCCATGGGAATTCTCCAGGCAAGACTACTGGAGCGGGTTGCCATACCCTCCTCCAGGGGATCTTCCCCACCCAGGGATTGAACCCACGTCTCTTACATCTCCTGCTTTGTAGGCAGATTCCTTACCCATTAAGACATCTGGGAAGCCCTAACAGATACACAGATAAATATAAAATAGATAAACAACAAGGACCTACTCTATAGCACAGGGAAATATATTCAATATCTCGTAATGACCTATAAAGGAAAGGAATCTGAAAAAGAAAATATACATATATATATATATATATATATATATATATAACTGAATCACGTTGCTGTACACTTAGAATTAACACAGCATTGTAAATAAACTACACTTCAATTTAAGAAAAAATAGAGAAAGAAAAGGCTTCCCTGAGGAGGAGAATTTTAAGCTGAGTTTTGAATGAAGGAAGCCCATACCACACACACACACACAGCTTCTGGCACCATTCTTTTATGCAGTAAGTATTTATTTGGCATCTGTTGTAGCATGGCACTCTGCAGGGTGCTTTGGGGGATACACAGAGGTAAAAACCTCCAGATCTGCCTTCCCCCAGGAGCTTCAAATCTGTTAAGGAGGTTCACTTCCCCAGTCCTGATGTTTCCTTCCATATGGAGTGACATCTCATTAGCAGAACATTCTGGCCTCTCTCTGCCCCCTCATCCCCTCCTCTCCTGTGGAGAAGACATGACTGCTCTGATTGGTGAGTTTCAGAGAAGGTACTGGGCAGGTGTAGCTCAGCTGAGCCCTCCTGCTTTGTTTGAGATCCCTGTGACTTGTGTCTTTGAGGTACATTCTGCTGCTCCAACATGCCTGAAGTTGCATAGCTGCAGGTCCTTAGATGAGAAGGACTTCTAACTTCCAATGTCACTTGGGATGGGGGTAACTTTGGGGTTCAGATATTAGGAAGTACACTCAAGTTATGTCTTGACTCTAGGCTTTATAAAAAAGGTGATATTTTGATTTTCATCAGTCTGAATTTATTGTTTAGCAGGTGATTAACTCACAATCCAAAGGAATGTTACTTATTTGGCCTCCTCTTTCCACTCCCATCAGGGACTAATAGGAGTTATAAGACAAGTCCATATATAACTATAAGAAAAGGTGAATATGATCAGTACCACAAGTGTGACTTGGCCCTTTAAGAGTCTTCTCTTCACTCTGCAAAGCCTGTCACCAATATAGAAAAGGAATATCTTTTGAGATGCTCAACATGTACAGAAATGGTGATAGGCTGGCCACTTTTCACTTGCTTTCAACTGGCTCTTGACTTCCTGGTTGTTGAGTTTCATCACTTCCTCTCATTTCTAGTGTTGGCCTCTCTTCTGAGTCCCTGACTTGTATATCCAATGCTTACTTGACATCTCCATCTGGATGTTGCACAGGTCACTCCAACTTTATAGGAACTGAAATTGAACTCTTGAGTCCCTAGCACTTCACCCTGACCTATACCTCTCTCAGTTTTCCTCATCTCAGTAAATAGCATCACCATTCATCTAGTTGCTCAAGCAAAAGATCCTGTGTGATCTATGTTTGTGTGGTGAATTGATAAATATCTGCCTCTCTTAAGTATCATCTCTCTCCTTTATTTCTGTAAGTATTGGCCTCTTGGGGTACCAGACACATAGTGAGTACTCAATAGGCATTTATTGAATAAATCAATTTTATTAACCTGATTTTAGCCTTTTCAACTTGCTGCAGCAGTTTGCTTGGCTTTGCACCTTTGATTTTTCCCCCTTGAATTCTAGCATCATCTTGACCCTCTGTCACTAAAACATGCTTTGTTTAGGTAAACTGAGAATTCAGAGAAGGGGGCTAGGATGGGAGAATTATGGAAGGTTCATGGAAAAAGAATAGTTTGTAATGGGCCTTGAAAAAACAGAATTTTGATATGTGAAGGAATGGAGGCAAGGGAATGAGACATTTCTGGCAGAGGAAGTCACTAAGAAGAAATATAGAGTAAAGAAACACTGAGTTTTATTGGAACATGGCCAATAAACTGATCTGTAAAAGATGGAATGGAGGTTACCATTGGAAATGTAGGCAACAGCTAGTCTGTGGAGAGAAAGTGCCTGAAATTAGGAAACATGAATCTGTTCAGCAAAAGTGTGCGGTATGAACTCTTCACTAAAACTGTTAAACTATAAATGAAAGCTGCATAGACAGAGTATGAAATTAAAATCTGTTCCATTAGGTTATGACCAATTTCCTTGTGAGATGAGTGTGGCTGAATTTTAGAGAATTTCACAGAAATTCTACTACTTTTGACAATGCTCATATTTCTTATAAAATTCTTCACATCCTCAACATTCTTTCGAATTTGCTGTGAAATTCTGCAAGTGCAATCACTCCCTTTGTCATTTTATGAAAACACATGTGTCAGGTTCATCCATTCTGTGGGCACTCCAGTTTTCCCCTAGATTCCAAGGATAAATAAACCCTGACTTAAGACAGTAGAAATGAGGGGGTGAGAGGGAGGGGCTTATTCTCTTTGGGACTTGAGTTAAGGAGCCTTCATTGACCTTGCACCAGAGAATAATTAGTGTGTAATGCAGAACAGTGTGAGAAATTGTTCAATTTCAGGAAGAACAATTGCTGAAGAGAAAATGGATCCATTTTCCCAGTTTCTCACTTGAACACATTTGTGCTGGCTGCTTGCTCTGGTGGGTTGGAGGCCACACAGCAAGTTGCTGTCTTTAGCAGTGATTATCTCACCAGGCTCACTTACATTTCTATTTTTTTTTTTTTCAGAAATGCTTCCGCCTTTGGGTGCTCTCCACTGGCACTGGGGATGTTCCTGAGACCACTGGCCCTGGGCATGCTGTATATGAGTGCAAGGAAGGAATGTATTCCTCACTTCAGCCTGACTTAAGAGGACTGAAGAGCTGCCTTCTAAAATGTGAAGAGCTGTCATGTGGGAAAGTGAATAGATACTCTCTGGAGCTTCAGAGGACAATCTAGGACTAATGGCAGAAGTTATTAAGAGGCAGACTTTGGTTTAACATGGGTACCTGGTCAAAATCAGGGGTGCTTAGAAAGGATGGGCTGACTAGCCAGGTAATGACCTTCATTTCCATGAGAATATTGAAACAGGGGTCAGATGGTAAACTGTTAGGGATATGGTAGAGAGAATTCGTATATTGGAGGTGGGAGGTTAAATAACATCCAAGATAACTTTCCAACTTCTGTTCATCTGAATTCTACTGCCTGAATATGAAACATGATTTGTGTTTTTAGATCAAGGCCTATTCTCACTTTCTGCACTAGGTCTTACATAGCACTCATGTCTTTTCCACACTTGACACTAACTGTTTATGGACTTATATTGTTAGTCCAAGTGTTAAAACAGTTATATAGAATGCACACATATACAAACTTCATATTTGTTACAGATAATATGTACAACAGCTTTCTCTTTTGGCCCATTCCTGAATTTTATCCTAACCTTACTCCACACCTGCTTCCATTTGATCATCAAGAGTAGCGTGAGATCCAGAGAATGGACAAGAATATTTATTTTACACATTTTTATTTCACACTTCCTCGTTCCAGATCTTGTCTTAGGTATCAGTGAACAAAATACATCAGTTATAAAAACAGAAAAAGTTCCCTGTTCTTGCGGAGTTTGTGCTGTGCTGTGCTTAATCTCTTAGCTTTGTCTGTCTCTTTGTGACTCCATGGACTGTAACCAGCCAGGCTCTTCTGTCCATGGGACTCTCCAGGAAAAAATACTGGAGTGGGTTGCCATGCCCTCCTCCAAAGGATCTTTACAACCCAGGTATTGAACCCAACTCTCCCACATTGCAGGGAGATTCTTTACCATCTGAGCCACCAAGAAAGCCTGTGGAGTTTACATGTATGTAAACTACCAACATACAGGGAACACTAAATTTATACTAACTTCCTTTCTTTTCAAATCTCCTAGGCCAGTGTGGCATTAAAGAAATCACATTTACTGAACATCTACTATGTTCTGTGTGCTTAGGCGTGGGTATTATTCAATCCTTGAAACAACTTTAAGAAGTAAATCTTTTCATCTTATCAGAAAAACAGAGGGTCACAAGATTAAGTATTTTGTCTAAGACTGAACTATAAATAGCACAAGTATAACTTGAACATACCTCTGTCTGATTTTAGGGCTTCCCAGATGGCTCAGTGGGTAAAGAATCTGCCTGCAAAGCAGGAGACATGGATTTGAGTCTTGGGTCAGGAAGATCCCCTGGAGGAGGGCACAGTCACCCACTCCAGTAATCTTGCTTGGAGAATCCCATGGACAGAGGAAACATGTGGGCTACAGTTCATAAGGTTGCAAAAAGTTGGACTTGACTGAAGTAACTGAGCAAGTACACATGCTGCCTAATTTTATGCTAATGCACTTTCATTATGCTGTTTCCAAGAAGCATGTTTCTTGGTTATTCTATGGCAGTTAACTCTCAACACAGCTAAAGAGCATTTTTGTAAAACAAAATAATGGTCTCTAAAGACATGACCCTCATTGTGGAGGAAAGTGAACCCTCTTACACTGTTGGTGGGAATGCAAACTAGTACAGCCACTATGGAGAACAGTGTGGAGAGTCTTTAAAAAACTGGAAATAGAACTGCCATATGACCCAGCAATCCTGCTGCTGGGCATACACACTGAGGAAACCAGAACTGAAAGGGAAACGTGTACCCCAATGTTCATCACAGCACTGTTTATAATAGCCAGGACATGGAAGCAACCAAGATGTCCATCGACAGACAAATGGATAAGAAAGGTGTGGTATATATACACAATGGAATATTACTCAGTTATTAAAAATAACATATTTGAGTCAGTTCTGATGAGGTGAATGAAACTGGAGCCTATTATACAGAGTGAAGTAAGTCAGAAAGAAAAACACCAATACAGTATATTAACTCATATATATGGAATTTAGAAAGATGGTAATGATGACACTATATGCGAGACAGCAAAAGAGACACAAATATAAAGAACAGACTTTTGGACCCTGGGAGAATGAGAGAATGGGATATTTGAGAGAATAGCATTGAAACATGTATATTACCATATGTGAAATAGATGACCAGTCCAAGTTCAATGCACTCAAAAAGGGCACTCAAAGCCAGTGCACTGGGACAACCCAGAGGGATGGGATGGGGAGGGAGGTGGGAGGGGGTTTCGGGATGGGGGACCCATGTACACCTGTGGCTGATTCATGTCAATGTATGGCAAAAATCACCACAATATTGAGATGTGTATAAATCAGTTCTGATGAGGTGAATGAAACTGGAGCCTATTATACAGAGTGAAGTAAGTCAGAAAGAAAAACACCAATACAGTATATTAACTCATATATATGGAATTTAGAAAGATGGTAATGATGACACTATATGCGAGACAGCAAAAGAGACACAAATATAAAGAACAGACTTTTGGACCCTGGGAGAATGAGAGAATGGGATGATTTGAGAGAATAGCATTGAAACATGTATATTACCATATGTGAAATAGATGACCAGTCCAAGTTCAATGCACTCAAAAAGGGCACTCAAAGCCAGTGCACTGGGACAACCCAGAGGGATGGGATGGGGAGGGAGGTGGGAGGGGGTTTCGGGATGGGGGACCCATGTACACCTGTGGCTGATTCATGTCAATGTATGGCAAAAATCACCACAATATTGTAAAGTAGTTAGCCTACAATTAAAATAAATAAATTAATTTAAAAAAATGACCCTCATACTTTGTGTGCATGCGTGCTAAGTCATTTCAGCTATGTCTGGCTCTTTGCGACCCCATGGACCATAACCTGCCAGGCTCCTCTGTCCATGGGATTCCCCAAGAATGAATACTGAGTGGGTTGTTGTGCCCTCCTTCAGGAGATCTTCCGGGCCCAGGGATAGAAGCTACTTCTCATGTCTGTCTCCTGCATTGGCAGGTGGGTTCTTTACGATTAGCACCACCTGGGAAGTCCCCTTATACTTTAGGCTGCATAAAAATTGCATAGGAACATTGATAAATATGAAAATATCAGAATTCAAATGAGCCCAGGATCCTGCATTTTAATAAATACATGAAAAGTGTTAGTTGTTTAGTTGTGTCCAACTCTTTGTGACCCCATGGTCTGTAGCTCACCAGGCTCCTCTGTCCATGGAATTCTCCAGGCAAGAATACTGGAGTGGTAGTCATTCCCTTATCCAGGGAATCTTCGCAACCCAAGGATCGAACCTGGGTCTCCCACATTGCAGGCAGATTCTTTACATATCCACAAGTAATTTTGATGCCCACAGGCCATATACCAGGCTTGAAGGACTTAATGTCCTTTACAGCTCTAATATTTTGTACTTCTATGAGTTTTTGACTAGTCCCAATTTTGTTATTTATAATGCATAAGAGCCCTTCTGAGATTCATTACCAGTCATTGTTGTTATTATCATCAACTCCCACCCACCTCTGGCACCATCAGATACAGTTGTCTTTCATTTGTAAACCACTTGATTGATATATTGTTCTTTCTGGGAAACACTTGTGGAAAGGGTGGTCTGTCCTCTGCTGATAGTTCCTGGCTGACTGGCTGGCTGGCCAGTTCATACAAAACCAATGTAATCAAAGAGTTCTAGGTTTGGCTATATAAAGCTGTTAAGGTTCAACTAGTGACTTATTTCAGATCATGTACCTTGAGAATAATCAGTGTTGTGGATTTGGACTATTCAACCCTGCTGAAATCTGGTTTTCCCATTCACTGAATTTCCTTTTATTTCCATGACCATAAAACTACCTCCCACTACATTTTGGAAATGTTGCTTTAGTTGGACCCACTATTGACAAGAGAAGTTTTGTTCTTTGGGGCTTAACTGCTGAACCTTTAAACTTTGAGTGTAAGGCTGTTCTGGGGTACTGGCAGTGAGCAATATAAGGTTTCAATAGCTTCATCTTGGAATTTACATGCTCTATCACTCAGCAACATTATAAGATGTTAGACTATCCCTCACATCATCTTAGTATGGTTCTGGGACCTCAATATACAGTTGATTAATTATTCACAATAATCATAGCTAATATTTATGGATTATTTGCCATGTGCCAGCCACTCCACTTAGTGTTTTACATGCTTATCACCTCATTTAATTCTCCCAACAACACTTGTAGGTACTTTTATGGTCTATGTTTTATAAATGAGGAAACTGGCTGGGATTTAGAGAGCTTAAGCAACTTGCTCAAGTTCACACAGCTAGGAAGTGGTAGAGTTAGGATTCAGATCCAGTCTAATGACAACTTTCCCTTTCTGTGCACTATATGCTTTATCAAAATGGAAGGGCAATATCTGGGGGAGCTTGAACATTTGGATCTTAGACTAAGGGTTTGCAAGTTAAGCTGGAAGAGAAAGAGATTCAAGCACTTTTGAATTTCTCAAACTATAATTCTTGCTAGCATATGTATATTTTCATTTCTTATATCAATACATTTTTATATATGTCTGTATACTTGGTAAATAGCTAATGATAATGGCTACCACCTGTATTCCTCAAAAAAGGATTGAAATTTAGAATGCAATTACAATTAATGTGAATGAAAATGAAAATTGTCAAATTAACGCAGAGTATTACAGTGCAGAATGTAATGTAACATTCTCAGCATAGAAATAAGCCTCGCTTGTCCCCACTGAAGAGCTTACAGTCACCTTGTCCCTCATCTCTATGTGGGCTTGTGTCTCTTGAAGCAACCAGGAAATATAATAGCTCAGTGCTTGCTTGGGTCCTAGTTTTCCCTCCTCCTCTCCTCTTTGATTCCCTGTGTTTATGGCCATGGAGCTCTATTCATTTTGGCATTTATTATTGTTTCTATTACTACCTAGTATTTTTTTTTTCCTTTTGCTGTTGAAAAAGTGATTTCTATTCATGTAAAAATTCAAGCTGTAAAGAAAGAACAAAAATTGAAATATAAAATCCTCTTCCTTCCCCAACTCTACTTACTCTGTAGCAGTCAGTAGTCACTTAAGTTTTTTTATATATCTTTCCAGAAACTTTATATGCAGATATATTTATGTACATGTATAGACCCTTGTGTAGCTTTAAAAAATGTTGATATTATCATCATCTTTGTTGATACAATGTGTAAATAATGGTATTTTACTGTTTTATTTTTAATTTATTCAATTATAAGTGAGGTTAAATATGTATCTGTATGTTTATTGGTGATTTTCATTTTTCATTTTATGAACTTTTCATTTTCTATTTATGTCTTTTTCTTATTGAATTTTAATAGTTCTTTGAGAGAAATTAGCCTTTTCCTGACAAATATATAGCTAATGCTTGTTCTTAGGTTGTCATTTGTTGTCTGTTTTTTAACAATTTTTTTGTCATGCAGAAGTTTTTTATGTAGCCAAATTTATCAAATATTTTCTTTACAGATTCCAGGTTTTATATCTTCATTAGAGAAGATTTTGTATTTCATTATTATTAAAAAATTTCCTTTGTGCTTCTATGTACCCCTTTTTCTAAAAAATAAATTTTGAAAATGTTATTTTAAAAGTACTTTAATAATATTGAGAGACTTAATGTGAACTAGATATCATGAGACCCCTCCAGGAGGGTTCTGGAAATATTAGATAAATTATAACAAGCATTCTATTAAGTACATTACAAAGCTATCAATAAAGTAAAGAATATTGGTAGGATTTAGAAACAAAGAGGGAAAATCAATGAGGTAATATATTTGATGATACGGATACCCTAGAGGTAGTGGGTGGAGTATCACACTCAGTGGTCTAAAGGCTTGGGTTATAGGGTTAGGGTTATGGTTAGGTGACAAAAGGTAAAACCTTGGGTCAGTGCAAAGTGCCTTTCACAAGAAAAAACAAAACAAAAAAAAAACACAAGAACATGAGGGTTATAACATCAATGAAAATGTGCAGTAGAAAAAATTATATGCAATAATACAGAAAAAGAACAAGGAAGCCTATCATTATTTGGAATCTGGGTGATGAAAAAATCTCTCCTGAAAATTTGTAACAATGGATGGTGTGCCTCATATTTTATTTACCTGCATGGTTTAGGAGCCTGCAAGCCAAAGATTTAGCAGAAAATTGGTTTCAGATAAAACTGATTTTAGCGATAAAACCAGGTTGCAAAAGATTTTCATGTACAAAGTCCTGTTGCAGAAGAGCTCACAACTCAAAATTAATTGAAAAAGAAATATCACCATGAATCAAAAGTGAAAATACAACAAAACACAAGATTAGAATCCCAAGCACATCACAAAATAGCACAATATGATAGTCAATAAAATTAGTATTTAAAATCATTACAGAAATAAGAGAAAGAACTAAAAATATTAAAGAATAATAAGAAACTATGCAAGTAGGTAAGTAATGAGTAAGTGAAGTCGCTCAGTCGTGTCCAACTCTTTGTGATCCCATGGACTGCAGCCTACTAGGCTTCTCCTTCCATGAGATTCTCCAGGCAAGAATACTGGAGTGGGTTGCCATTTCCTTCTCCAGGGGATCTTCCTGACCCAGAGATCGAACCCAGGTCTCCCACGTTGCAGGCAGACACTTTAACCTCTGAGCTACCAGGGAATAATTAGCATCTCCAAAGAGAAAATAGATGGGGAGAGAAGCAAAATTCAAGGAAATGGTACCTCTGAATTTTTCAACATTGATGAAAGACTTGAATCCACATTCTGGAAGTACAGTGTATCCTTAACTGGAAAAATAGAAATAAATCTATACTTAGTTTCATCACAATGAAGCTATAGAACACCAAGGACAAAGAGAAGATCTTAAAAGGCAGCAGAAAGAAAGGACAATTTATCTATAAAGAATGACAATTAGCCTGACAGCAGAATTCTCAATAGCAACAATAGAAGTCAGAAGAAAGTAGAATAAAGGCTTCAATGAGTGTGTGTGTGTTAGTCACTCAGTCATGTCCAACTCTTTGTGACCCCACGGATTGTAGCCCGCCGGGCTTCTCTGTCCATGGAATTCTCCAAGCAAGAATACTGTAGTGTATTGCCATTGCCTTCTCCAGAGGATTTTCTTGACCCAGGGATTGAACCCTGGTCTCCTGCATCGCAGGCAGATTCTTTACCATTTGAACTACATACAGTTCAGTTCAGTCACTCAGTCGTGTCTGACTCTTTGCGACCTCATGAATCGCAGCACGCCAGGCCTCCCTGTCCATCACCAATTCCCGGAGTTCACCCAGACCCACGCCCGTGAAGTCAGTGATGCCATCCAGCCATCTCATTTGAGCTACAGGGAAGTCCTAAAATCTTCAAAGTAAGGGTTAAAACAATGAACAGCACTGAATTCAGAAAAAGGGAGTGAGATGCAAGAGCTGGCAAATAAGAAATTAGTTGAATTGAAAGTCACTCAATTGTGTCTGACTTTTGCACTATAGAGTGTATGGAATTCTCCAGGCCAGAATACCAGAGTGGGTAGCCATTCCCTTCTCCAGGGGATCTTCCCAACCCAAGGATCGAACTCAAGTCTCCTGCAATGCAGGCAGATTCTTTATCAGCTGAGCCACAATGGAAGCCCAAGAATACTGAATTGGGTACCTTATCCCTTCTTCAGTGGATCTTTCTGACCCAGGAATCGAACTAGGGTCTCCTGCATTGCAGGTGGATTCTTTACCAACTGAGCTATCAGGGAAGCCTAAGAAATAACATGAGTAAATTTAACAACCATTTATTCTATAAAGCATCAATACCCTGTCATGACTATCTTGAGGAATGTAAAAGTAAGAATTAAAAATGCTGACATTAGTAACATATGAGATGGAGTCAAGAGAATTGGATCTAAAGAGTTAAATAAGGTTACAAAGATCAAATGGGAACATTTGTTTGTTTTATTTTTTAGGTTTCAAATATAAGTGATAACATACAGTATTTGTTTTTCTCTAACTTCACTAAGTATGCTGCTGCTGCTGCTGCTGCTGCTAAGTCGCTTCAGTCGTGTACGACTCTGTGTGACCCACCAGGCTCTGCTGTCCCTGGGATTCTCCAGGCAAGAACACTGGAGTGGGTTGCCATTTCCTTCTGCAAAGTGTAAAAGTGAAAAGTGAAAGTGAAGTCACTCAGTCATGTCCATCTAGTAGCGACCCCATGGACTGCAGCCTACCAGGCTCCTTAGTCCATGGGATTTTCTAGGCAAGAGTACTGGAGTGGCTTGCCATTGCCTTCTCCAGGGGATCTTCCTGACCCAGGGATCAAGACCATGTCTCTTGCATTGGTAGGCAGATTCTTTACCACTGAGCTACTTGGATTTGTATATCTATATCTTTATCTATATAATATCTATATATCTGTACATATACGCACATGCATTCATATGCATGTGTATATGTGTGTATGTGTACATATATAAATATGTCTGTATATACATATGTATATATATATAAGATCATGGCATCTGTCCCATCACTTCATGGCAAATGGGGAATAATTGAACAGTGACAGACTTTACTTTCTTGGGTTCCAAAGTCCTTGCAGATGGTGACTGCAGCCGTGAAATTAAAAGACATTTGCTCCTTTGAAGAAAAGCTATGACCAATCTAGACAGCATATTAAAAAGCGGAGACATTACTTTGCCAACAAAGATCTGTATAGTCAAGGCTATGGTTTTTCCAGTAGTCATGTATGGATGTGAGAGGTGGACCATAAAGAAGGCTAAGTGCTGAGGAACTGATGCCTTTGAACTGTGTTGGAGAAGACTCTTGGCAGTCCCTTGGAATGCAAGGAGATCAAACTAGTCAATTCTGAAGGAAATCAATCCTGAATATTCATTGGAAGGACTGATGCTGAAGCTGAAACTCCAATACTTTTGCCACCTGATGTGAAAAGCCTACTCATTAGAAATGACCCTAATGTTCGGGAAGACTGAAGGCAGGAGGAGAAAGGGATGACAGAGGATGAGATGGTTGAATGGCATCACCGCCTCAATGGACACGAGTTTGAGCCAGCTGTGGGAGATAGTAAAGGACAGGGAAGCTTGGCCTGCTGCAGTCCATGGAGTTGTATAGAGTTGGACATGACTGAGAGACTGAACAACAACACATTTTTTTATATTTAACAAATGTTTATGAACATTTTTATAAAATTAAATATTATTTGAAAATATACTTTTTAATGACTACATAGTGCCTAATTGGGGATTCCAAGGTGGCTCAGATGGTAGAGAATCTGCCTGCAGTGCAGGAGACCCTCTTTCAATCTCTGGGTCAGAAAGATCCCCTGGAGAAGGGAATGGCTACCCACTCCCATATTCTTGCCAGGAGAATTCCATGGACAGAGGAACGTGGTGGGCTACAGTCCATGGAATTACAAAGAGTTGGACATGATTGAGTAACTAATACTTTCACTTTTAGTGCCCAATTATACTGATTATAATATACTACTCTATTGATTTTTTTATTTTAACATTAATATTATGGTAAAAATAATTCTGTAAGGATATCCTTGTATATACAGCTTTAAGTCTCTCATTATTTCTTCATTAAGTCTCTCATTATTACTCGATCAAATGTGTCAAATGTTTTACTCATTTTGAATGCTAAAGCTTATTTTCAAATCACTTTCCTGAAAGGATTTATCAGTATGAACTCTCACCAATTTGAATGAATGTATCTATTTCCTCATATCTTTATCAACACATTGCACCATTTATAAACAAACAAAAATCTGTCAGATTTGTATGTCATGTTTCTATTATCAGAAGTTGCTTTTAGACGTTTGTGCAGGGGTTATGTAACTACTGGTTGCCATTGGCCTAATCCATAGATTTGTGAAAGCAGAACTGTAACTGCCAAAGATGAAGGAGGGCTGATTTTAACCTTAGAGGAGTCAAGCAATTCACACAGAAAAGCTTCCTGTTAAATCTCCAAGACACATTTCTTGTTTTTTCTTTCTTAATTTCAACAAGTTGTGAGACACTTGCAAATATGAAAGAAGGACTTTATGAAGTTTATTGTATTTATCAATTGTTTAATGAAGGATAATTCAGGTTTGTGCAGAGAAAGAGCTTTCTGCTAAGGAAACTGATTTGGATCTGTATTGCATTTGGGGTTGGTTATTCCTGAATAAAATAAATGAAACGGAGCATATTGAGAAGTGTGTATTCAGAGGCATGGGGTTGTGAATATGTACTTAGCATCTCTATGTTAGTCAGGGTTCTAATAGGAAGCACATGGCACACTCAATGGGCAACTGAAGAGATATTGCTGAAGGCAGTATTCACAAAGATGTGAACAGGGTAAAGGGAACTAACAAGGGACGGTGAAGTTCCCTGAGACTAACAACAATAGGAAGTGATTACAACTCTAGACTTGATGAGACAGAGGAGAAAATGGTGCTACTGAAAACTGGAAAGGAGATCCATATAGAGAAGGCCACCTGATAGGAACTTCCAAATCACAGCTTGGCAGAAAGGTAGCAGGTACCTTTCATAGCATAGTTGTTTCATCTGATTTTCCTTTAATATCATGTAGTTCAGAAAAAAAAAAAATCAGCAAACTTTGGTCTATGGCCCAATATGGCCCACTACCTGTTTTTATTGACCTGCACACTAAAAATGGTTTTTATATCTTAAAATGATGGAAAAAAAACAGAAAGAATATTTTGTGGCACATTAAAATTTCATGAAATCAAACTGTAGGGTCCATAAATATGTTTTTATTGGAACACAGCCACCCATGACCATTCATTTATGTATTGTCTAATGAGGCTGCCTTCACACTATGGAGGCAGATTTGAGTGGTAGTGGCAGACTGAATGGCACACAAAGCCTAAAATATTTACCATCTGGCCTCTCTAAGAAAAAGTTTGCTGATGCCTGGTTTAAAACCATAGTATCAGTCACTTAATGAATAATAAATGCTTTTTATAAAGCAGAACTCAATAAGCCACTTAGTCATATGGTTTTTAAATTTTCTATTATTTGTTGAACACCCTTTTCAAGTGAAATATTACTTAACCCTCAATTTAATATAGATAAAAACAGAGCTACTTTGATTGCTATGTAATAGTGACAGTGTCCAAGAGGCTCACATAACACAGGTGTTCCCTCTTGCTTTCTCTCATGGCAGTTTTTGAGGTACTTGGAGCTCTATGTATATGTTAGTCACTCAGTCATGTCTGACTCTTTGTGACACTATGGACTGTAGCCCACCAGGCTCCTCTGTCTATGGGATTCTCCAGGCAAGAATACTGGAGTGGATAGCCATTTCCTTCTTCAGGGGATCATCCCGAAACAGAGATCGAACCCAGGTCTTCTACATTACAAGCAGATATTTTTACCATCTGAACCACCAGGGAAGCCCCAAAGCTCTGTAGGTCTCCATGGAATGTCATTTGAAAATTACTGATCCTTTTTATCCTGATATTTTTACAGAGTAAGAGAAAGACCCAGAGAAATTAAGTGATTTGCCCAAGATGCTCCAGTGTTATGACTGAGACTGTAATTCAAGGATATGGAATTAAGTGGTTTGATGCAGGATGGTCTTGAGACTCACACAAATAAAATTTGTGAATATGTTCAGCCTTCCTCTAGATGAAATTTCTTTTGACCAAAGTTAATGTAGACTGTCAATACTGGAAGTGCAATTATAGGTCATTTACAATAAAGTTTCCACTGCATAAAAGAAAAAAATATAAGGACAAAATTAATTTTGTCTAGATAAACCAGAGAGTTGCTGAAAAAGCTAGAATTTTGGCTTCCATTTTAGTGACATTTGCTTTAAACCAGGCTGTCTTTTACCTCACCATAGGCATGCTTATTTTTGAAGGCAAGTTGCAGACTTAAATTCTCTTTCAAAATATGAATAAGCAGGGAAGTAACATGTTAGCATTTTATTTGGTAAAATCAATAAGTTTTTATCATCTTTGGTATAGCTTCAGGTGACTTGGTAAGAGACGGGCTAGAAGGAGAGAGCTAGAAAGCTGCTTAATCAGAAGCTTGCCTTACACGTAAAGTTATGAACTAAGAATGTTTATTTCCAGTTCAGTCCCTCAGTCCTGTCCGAGTCTTTGCAACCCCATGGACTGCAACACGCCAGGCCTCCAAGTCCATACCAACTCCCAGAGATTACTCAAACTCATGTCCACTGAGTTGGTGACGCCATTCAACCATCTCATCCTCTGTCATCCCCTTCTCCTCCTGCTTTCAATCTTTCCCAGCGTTAGGGTCTTTTCAAATGAGTCAGTTCTTCGCATCAGGTGTCCAAAGTATTGGGAGTTTCAGCTTCAACATCAGTCCTTCCAATGAATATTCAGGACTGATTTCCTTTAGGATTGACTGGTTGGATCTCCTTGCAGGCCAAGGGACTCTCAAGAGTCTTCTGCAACACCACAGTTCAAAGGCATCAATTCTTTGGTAAGCTTTCTTTATAGTCCAACTCTCACATCCATACATGACTACTGGAAAAATCATAGGCTTGACTAGATGTACCTTTGTTGGAAAAGTAATGTCTCTGCTTTTCAACATGCTGTCTAGGTTGGTCATAGCTTTCTTCCAAGGAGTAAGTATCTTTTAATTTCATGGCTGTAGTCACCATCTGCAGTTATTTTGGAGCCCCCCAAAATAAAATCTGTCACTGTTTCCCCACCTATTTGCCATGAAGTGATGGGACCAGAGGCCATGATCTTAGTTTTCTGAATGTTGAGTTTTAAACCAGTTTTTTTCACTCTCCTCTTTCACTTTCCTCAAGAGGCTCTTTAGTTCTTCACTTTCTGCCTTAAGGGTGGTGTCATCTGCATATTTGAGGCTATTGACATGTCTCTCACCAATCTTGATTCCAGCTTGTGCTTCATTCAGCCCAGCGTTTCTCATGATATACTCTGCATATAAGTTAAATAAGCAGGGTGACAATACATAGCAATCCTTTCCGAATTCAAAACCAGTGTTGTTCCATGTCCCCTTCTAACTGTAGCTTCCTGACCTACATACAGATTTCTTAAGAGGCAGGTCAGGTGGTCTGGTATTCTCATCTCTTTCAGAATTTTCCACAGTTTGTCGTGATCCACACAGTCAAAGGCTTTGGTGTAGTCAATAACGGAGAAGTAGATGTATTTCTGGAACTCTCTTGCTTTTTCAAAGATCCAATGGATGTTGGCAATTTGATCTCTGGTTCCTCTGCCTTTTCTAAAACCAGCTTGAACATCTGGAAGTTCAGAGTTCATGTACTATTGAAGCCTAGCTTGGAGAATTTTGAGCATTATTTTACTAGCATGTGAGATGAGTGCAATTGTGTGGTATGAGTGCAAATGAGTGCATTCTGTGGCCTTGCCTTTCTTTGGGATTGGAATGAAAACTGAACTTTTCCAGTGCCATGGCCACTGCTGAGTTTTCCAAAATTGTTGGCATATTGAGTGCAGCACTTTCACAGCATCATCTTCAGGATTTGAAATAGTTCAACTGGAATTCCATCACCTCCACTAGCTTTGTTCGAAGTGATCCTTCCTAAGGCCCACTTGACTTAGCATTCCTGAATGTCTGGCTCTAGGTGATTGATCACATGATCATGATTATTGGATCAAGAAGATCTTTTTTGTACAGTTCTTCTGTGTATTCCTGCCACCTCTTCTTAATATCTTCTGCTTCTCTTAAGTCCATAAAATTTTGGCCTTTATTGGGCCCATCTTTGCATGAAATGTTCCCTTGTATCTCTAATTTTCTTGAAGAGATCTCTAGACTTTCCCTTTCTATTGTTTTCCTCTTTTTCTTTGCATTGATCATTGAGGAAGTCTTTCTCATCTCTCCTTGCTTTTCTTTGGAACTCTGCATTCAAATGTGTGTATCTTTCCTTTTCTACTTTGCATTTCGCTTCTCTTATTTTTGCAACTATTTGTAAGGCCTCCTCAGACAACCATTTTGCCATTTTACATTTCTTTTTCTTGGGAATGGTCTTGATCCCTGCTTCCTTTACAATATCATGAAGCTCTGTCCATTGTTCTTCAGGTACTCTGTCTATCAGATCTAATCCCTTGAATTTATTTGTCACTCAACTGTATAATCATAAGGGATTTGATTTAGGTCTTACCCAAATGGTCTAGTGGGTTTCCCTACTTTCTTCAATTTAAATCTGAATTTGGCAATAAGGAGTTCATGATCTGAACCACAGTCAGCTCCTGGTCTTGTTTTTGCTGACTGTATATAGCTTCTCCATCTTTGGCTGCAAAAAATATAATCAATCTGATTTCAGTATTGACCATCTGTTGATGTCCATATGTAATGTCTTCTCTTGTGTTGTTGCAAGAGTGTATTAGCTATGACCAGTGTGTTCTCTTGGCAGAACTCTGTTAGCCTTTGCCCTGCTTCACTCTGTACTCCAAGGCCAAATTTCCTTGTTACTCCAGGTGTTTCTTGACTTCCTACTTATGCATTCCAGTCCCCTATAATAAAAAGGACATCTTTTTTGATTGTTAGTTATAAAAGGTCTTGTAGGTCTTCATAGAACCGTTCAACGTCAGCTTTTTCAGCATTACTGATCGAGACATAGACTTGGAGTACTGAGATACTGAATGGTTTGCTTTGGAAACAGAGATCATTCTTCATTTTTGAGATTGCATCCAAGTACTGCATTTTGGAATCTTTTGTTGACTATGATGGCTACTCCATTTCTTCTAAGGGATTCTTGCCCACAGTAGTAGATATAATGGTCATCTGAGTTAAATTCACCCATGCCAGTCCATTTTAGTTTGCTGATTCCTAAAATGTTGATGCTTGCTCTTGCCATCTCCTGTTTGACCACTTCCAATTTGCCTTGATTCATGGACCTAACATTCCAGGTTCCTATGCAATATTGCTCTTTAAAGCATCAGACCTTGCTTTTATCACCAGTCACATCCACAACTGGATGTTGTTTTTGCTTTGGCTCCATCTCTTTATTTTTTGTGGAATTATTTCTCCACTGATCCCCAGTAGCACATTGGGCACCTACCGACCTGGGGAGTTCATCTTTCAGTGTGCTATCCTTTTGCCTTTTCATGCTGTTCATGGGGTTCTCAAGGCAAGATTACTGAAGTGGTTTGCCATTCCCTTCTCCACTGAACCACATTTTCTCAGAACTCTCCACCATGACCTGCCTGTCTTGAGTGCATGGCCACCCAAGAATGTTTAAGCCAGCTCTTAATTACTCAGGAATAACCATCTAGGGCTTCCCTGGTGGCTCAGCTTTTAAAGAATCTGCCTGCAGATATAAAATCAATACACAGAAATCCCTTGCATTCCTATACACTAATAATGAGAAAGTAGAAAAAGAAATTAAGGAATCAATTCCATTCACCATTGCAACAAAAAGAATAAAATACTTAGGAATATACCTACCTAAAGAAACTAAAGACCTATATATAGAAAATTATAAAACACTGATGAAAGAAATCAAAGAGGACACTAATAGATGGAGAAAATCCACCTGCAGCTGCTGCCGCAGGTTTGCTATCTGCAGAAGCTTTTCAAGAAAAATCTTTTACTTGAGCCATGTCTTTTCTTGCTCATCTACCCCACTTGAATAATTTCTAATATGTTCTTCCTGGTTATAAGCCCCTGAACTAAAAGATATCTTCTCTACTCTGTTCAAATCAAGAGAAGTTGGGGGTACCAATGAGACGTAAATGTCTTCAACTATTATAAAGACTTCTGGTGGGAAAGTGCTACACATTTAAAAGTTAAGAATTTGGGGTTTGAAGACACTGCTTCCATAACCTTTATTTTGTCATCTGTAAAATGGGGTTATTAATAAAATTTACTTCCACAGAAGTTTCTTTCTAACTTTTTACGGGGAAAATGAGATCAAGCAGGTAAAGCTCTTAAAGTGATGTCAAATGAAAACTTATATAATCAATCAATATATTATATTTGACATATATAGTTAAAATATAATGATGTATCATCAATGTCAGCTAACATTCAGTTCAGTTCAGTCGCTCAGTCGTGTCCGACTCTTTGCGACCCCATGAATCGCAGCACTCCAGGCCTCCCTGTCCATCACCAACTCCCAGAGTTCACTCAGACCCACGCCCATGGAGTCAGTGACGCCATCCAGCCATCTCATCCTTGGTTGTCCCCTTCTCCTCCCGCCCCGAATCCCTCCCAGCATCAGAGTCTTTTCCAATGAGTCAACACTTCGCATGAGGTGGCCATAGTACTGGAGCTTCAGCTTCAGCATCATTCCTTCCAAAGAAATCCCAGGGTTGATCTCCTTCAGAATGGACTGGTTGGATCTCCTTGCACTCCAAGGGACTCTAAAGACCCTTCTGCAACACCACAGTTCAAAAGCATCAATTCTTCGGTGCTCAGCATTTTTTACAGTCCAACACTCACATCCATACATGACTACTGGAAAAACCATAGCCTTGACTAGACGGACTTTAGTTGGCAAAGTAATATCTCTGCTTTTGAATATGCCATCTAGGTTGGTCATAACTTTTCTTCCAAGGAGTAAGCATCTTTTAATTTCATGGCTGCAGTCACCCTCTGCAGTGATTTTGGATCCCAGAAAAATAAAGTCTGACACTGTTTCCACTGGTTCCCCGTCTATTTCCCATGAAGTATGGGACCAGATTCCATGATCTTCGTCTGCTGAATGTTGAGCTTTAAGCCAACTTTTTCACTCTCCTCTTTCACTTTCATCAAGAGGCTCTTTAGTTCCTCTTCACTTTCTGCCATAAAGGTGGAGTCATCTGCATATCTGAGGTTATTGATATTTCTCCCAGCAATCTTGATTCCAGCTTGTGTTTCTTCCAGTCCAGCGTTTCTCATGATGTACTCTGCATATAAGTTAAATAAGCAGAGTGACAATATACAGCCTTGACGTACTCCTTTTCCCACTTGGAACCAGTCTGTTGTTTCATGTCCAGTTCTAGCTGTTGCTTCCTGGCCTGCATACAGATTTCTCAAGGGGAGGTCAGGTGGTCTGGTATTCCCCTCTCTCTCAGAATTTTCCACAGTTTATTGTGATCCACACAGTCAAAGGCTTTGGCATAGTCAACATTAGTATCACTGAGAAAAACACTGTCATCTTTTAATCATCCTAACCAGGTAGTCTATGGACAGGATTGCCAATAATAAAATCATTTTCTTGCAAGGTAGTAAATATTCAGGTGCCACACTGTCCCTAGGGATTACAGTCTTTGGAATATGGGGTAATTTACTACTTTACCTTTGGATGCAAAAACAAAGAAACAAAAATCAGTTCTTGTTATGCTATCACACTTAGGACTTCCCTGGTGGCTCAGATGGTAAAGCATCTGCCTACAACGTGGGAGACCCGGGTTCAGTTCCTGGGTTGGGAAGATCTCCTGGAGAAGGAAATGGCACCCCACTCCAGTATTCTTGCCTGGAAAATCCCATGGGCAGAGGAGCCTGTCAGGCTACAGTCCATGGGGTTGCAAAGAGTCAGACATGATTGAGCGACTTCATTCATTCATGCTGTCACACTGGTCAAAGAAAGAGGAAAGCACGTTCCTTAGCCAAGCATGTTTCAACAAAGAATTGTAAATGATAAATATATTGATTTTAAGGAAACATTTCAGTATCAGTTACTGCATCTTTTAGACCCAAATGCATTATCAAAGATTATTCTCTGAGTCCACATGGGTATCTCAGTAACAGATGATGATCAAACCATCTCATTTTATCAACACTTACAAAAATGTTCACACTACTCTGTACAACAAAAGGGAAATTATGAAAAAGATACTATTTTTTAAGAATAAATAAATCACGTGATGAAATTATTTCAAAAGAGAGACCAAAGTTTGAATCTTAAAGGCTCTGAAAGCTCAAAGGCCTTCTCGGACTCTCCGTTGAGTCTCTCCCTTTCACAAAGTTGTCATAGTTATCTGTGTATCCATCACTTATCACACCACTTTATTTTGTCATTATTTACTTATCTGGGCTTATTAGATGGTAATCTCTTGAAGGAAGACAAGATCTGTTCATTTACATCTTTCTTCTACAGTATTGAGCAAACAATTTTGTGTGTGGTATTTGTTCAACAGTTACAAAATTGAAATGAAGTGTGAACTGTACTGCTCCAAAATGATAGAAAAAGGTGTGTGAGGCAGGTATTATTTTTAAAAAAGGCATTGAAGGTACAAAGAGATTTGGCAATTCAAGAATGAGTATAATTTAGGGAAAGGAAGCTTGCTTTCTTTTTAGGTAGGGTGTTCAGTTCAGTTCAGTCGCTTAGTCGTGTCTGATTCTTTGCAACCCCATGAATCGCAGCACGCCAGGCCTCCCTGTCCATCACCAACTCCCGGAGTTCACTCAGACTCACATCCATTGAGTCCGTGATGCCATCCAGCCATCTCATCCTTGGTCGTCCCCTTCTCCTCCTGCCCCCAATCCCTCCCAGCATCAGGGTCTTTTCCAATGAGTCAACTCTTCACATGAGGTGACCAAAGTACTCGAGTTTCAACTCTAGCATCATTCCTTCCAAAGAAATCCCAGGGCTGATCTCCTTCAGAATGGACTGGTTGGATCTCCTTGCAGTCCAAGGGACTCTCAAGAGCCTTCTCCAACACCACAGTTCAAAAGCATCAATTCTTTGGTACTCAGCTTTCTTCACAGTCCAACTCTCACATCCATACATGACAACTAGAAAAACCATAGCCTTGACTAGATGGACCTTTGTTGGCAAAGTAATGTCTCTGCTTTTCAATAACACTCTAATATTTAGAACTACCATACAGACTACAATTGCATTCTTTCATGCATGCATTTGTTCATCTCACCTCCCAGGATAAAGCAGTCAGGTGGTTAGAAATGGACTCTGATTTCAGTTGTTCAGAATCAGTCCTGTATAACCACTGCAGATTACATGGTTTCTGATAAGTTACATCTCTACATCTCTGTTTGAAATTGGGTAAAAACAGGAGTAGTAGTAATAATAATATCCAATTTACTGAGTTGTAACATGCAATGGGATAAATTTAGCCATTAATTTATTTGAGTCTATTATATTTCTGGGGCTTCCTTGGTGGCTCAGAGGGTAAAGCATCTGCCTAAAATGCGGGAGACCGTTTCAATCCCTGGGTCAGGAAGATCCCCTAGAGAAGGAAATAGCAACCCTCTCCAGTACTCTTGTCTGGAAAATCCCACAGATGGAGAAGCCTGATAGGCTACAGTCCATGCGGTCACAAAGAGTTGGACATGACATTATATTTCTAGCTCTGTGTAATTCACTGCATGGAGTTTAAGACAGTAAGGCATGCTTTCCTACTCCAAGAAGTTTACAATATACCAGGTAAGCAAAATACAAGGCAAAAAGTTGTGTGTGACTAAATACTATACTAATTCAGTGGCCACTAACAGCTGATATAATTTAATAAGAGAATTTATTTATTGAGCCTTATTAGTATCAAGTATTTTTCCCCCCCAAATATATATATATATATATATACACACACATACACACACACACATTTTTTTTTCCTGTTTCTCCTTTTAGCCCTGAAGAAAGTGAATTTCAAATTCTGGCATTTCAACAGAACTATGTGAATTATATGAGGAAAACAAGTGGATTACCAGAAGCAAGAAATGCTATAAAAACAAATCATTAGCTACCTTAAATTAGAAACTTCAACCACTTAGTCAATACAAGGTGAGGAATAACAATATTACCCAAAATAACTAACACTCATTGAGTGCTTTCTATCCTCCAAGAAAGCTGTGCCTTTCACTCGCATGCCCTCATCTATTCCTCATAACAGTGCTATGAAGTAGGTATTATGGTTGTTCTCAATTGACACGTAAGGAAAAGGAAACTTGAAGGACTTAGGGACGACTTGCCCAAGGTGCTAAGACAGTATGAGGCCTCCTGAGAACCGAACAAGAAGAAACATGAGGAGTTAGGAAGAAACTTTTGTGGAACAAGTGTGGCTTCCTGAGTCTTCCAGCTGTCTTTCCCAGAAAGTTGGGAATTACCATATTCACTGTTCCCTCCTACCCAAGGCTGAGAGAAACCCCATGGGGCACCTCTGTTCTCATCCTAACCACTCATGTAAAACTAACAAAAAAGGAAAAAAGGAAACAGCTTCTAAAATGTAAGAAAGAGGTAACATGTTCCACTAACTGTTGGTATGATCTGATGTGTGATTGGACGTCAGGAGCAATGTTCTTGGGCAGAGAGCTGCCTCAGAAATACAGACAAACCCAGACATGGGAAAACATGGAAGTCTTCATTAACTTGGCTGAAACAACACTAGTCTTATTAAGTGAAGCTAAGCCAAATCCCTGTTAGCTTTACATTTTCTTAAATGAAAATGCTTAAAAGATTTCTAATTCATGCCACTATACGAAAATAAATGGACTTGGCAATCTAAATCTGAAGGTAATGTGCACATTCTCTATGCCTTAAGAAAATATTAATTATGTCCGTGTGGTTCTAGTGTTCTTTGGTGCATGCCTGGTTTATTTATTTGATAGCACTTCTCACTTCCAAGTTAGCAGTTCAAATTTATGAGACTATTCAATTCCTTTCTCCCCAGGATGTGGTACCTCAGAGTGTTTTACTCGAAGCTTCTAAAGACTCAATCATCTACCATTAGCTTAGAATGATTCAGTTCAGTTTAGTTCAGTTGCTCAGGCGTGTCCAACTCTTTGCGACCCCATGAATCGCAGCATGCCAGGCCTCCCTGTCCATCACCAATTCCCGGAGTTCACTCAGACTCACGTCCATTGAGTCCGTGATGCCATCCAGCCATCTCATCCTCTGTCGTCCCCTTCTCCTCCTGCCCTCAATCCCGCTGAGCATCAAGGTCTTTTCCAATGAGTCAACTCTTCGCGTGAGGTGGCCAAAGTATTGGAGTTTCAGCTTTAAATGATTAAGCAGGCATCAAGCACCATCAGTTTCTATCATATTGTTGCAATGAATGAATGTTTACTTGCCATGGATATCAGAGACAACATAGCATAACTTGCATATCAAATCATTTCTTTCTCTTTCCTTTCCTCTCTCTCTTCTCACCCTTCTCTCTCTCACTTGTAGTGAGTGCATACACACACACACACACACATACACACACACACCCCTTAGTGTTAGGTTGACTGCAAATTTAAAACTAACATTATTTCCTTCTTATACACAATGAAAGACTGAAATAAGTATACCCCTCAGTAGTTACTTTGCACGTTAGAAAGAACCCTTGTGCATGCTACCTCATTTCATTGTAGCGAAATGAAAGTGCCACAAAGTGGACTGGCCAGTGATGGAGAAGAAAACCTGGCCCAGAGAAAACTTGAAAGAATTGCTAGGCCTATGGGGCCTCAATCATCTAACGCCATGTCTGACTGCAAAATGGCAGTCCATAGACCTCATTTGGCCTGTAGATATATATTTTTTATGGTTTATACCCCATGGTTTAAATCCCATATGGTTTATAACCCACATATATATTTTTATGGTTTATACACCCATGGACGGAGGAGCCTGGTAGGCTGCAGTCTGTGGGATCGCTAAGAGTCGGACACAACTGAGCGAGTTCACTTTCATGCATTGGAGAAGGAAATGGCAACCCACTCCAGTGTTCTTGCCTGGAGAATCCCAGGGACGGGGGAGCCTGGTGGGCTGCTGTCTATGCGGTTGCACAGAGTCGGACACGACTGAAGCGACTTAGCAGCAGTAGCAGCAGCATGGTTTATACAGGATTTTAAAAAGCTGAGTTCCTTATGTTCCTTGATGATATTTAAAAACACAGTCCTTTTGTAACATAAATAAAATCCAGATTTCCAACTCATTGTAAGATCAGAACATCTGACATCACCAGGCCTGTATCTCTTAAGAGAATATTTGGTGGGAGCTCAGTAGCTGGCCTGTGTGTTCTCTGTCCTGCTTCAGCATAGCCCCATGTGTTTGTGAACTCCCTTGATGGATGTGAATTTCAACACTGCACCAACTATGTGTAATACTGCAAAGATCCCAAAATCATGGAGAAGTCCCACTAATATCCCACCAAGAGAGAAGAGAAGGCAGAATAAAGTTTAGCACTGGAATAAACTTTAAGATCATTAACATCAAACCATCAGATCATTCAATCTGATCAAACCATCAGGTGTTGCAAGTTCCCAAGGGGGCTTCAAAATCGTTTGAGTTTTTTTCAATATTATAATCTGCTGCTGCTGCTAAGTCACTTCGGTCATGTCTAACTCTGTGCATCCCCATAGAGGGCAGCCCACCAGGCTCCCTCGTCCCTGGGACTATCACCAATATACTGACATATATTGACTTTCATTTTCTAATACAAAATTATCTTATTTGAAACCTTCCTCTAGTGCCCTTCCTTACACCTTACTTATTCTTTCAAGATGATGATTCTTTTTTTTTTTTTTGATGTGGCAATAATTGTATCAGGTCACAGTAACATTAGTTACAGTCACTGCTAATCAAGAGGTTTTGACAATATGTACTTTAACACATGATTTTGACAGATAAGCATGGGGAGAATTTATTTACTACTGAATAAATATACCTTGGTATTCAATATATTTTCAAACCTAGGTCCACTGAGAGATAAAAATAAGTCTGTGATTATAATGAAACGATTGCTAAACTTCAACTTATTTTAATACCTCATTTTACAGAAGAGAAAACTGTCATCTAAATAGATTAAGTGACACACAGACGTAAGATAACTCAATGGCCAAACCAAAAATTCTAAGTCAGGTGTTTGCTCATGAAACATAATCTGCTTAAATAATCTGTCATGGGATTTGGGACATGCCCAGGTCTCTCTAGTATGGATTAGAATATTCACTCCTCAAGCACGGTATTAAGAACTATGACAGGCTTTGAGGATCCCAAAGCTAATAGCTCATATTGTCTACCCACATGGAAACTTTCATAGTAAGATTAGGCATGCAAAGAAATAAAAAAAGATGCCATAGGTACCATGATAAAAGGGGCCAGGAGAAGAAGAAACATAGACCACAAAAGCAGAAACATTTTTGAAGGTATCAGGAATAATGATGAGTTCAGTTTTGAGTAGGACAAAGTTTGAGACTGAAGATCTTCAAGACCAAGATAATCATGATGTGTGATCACTCATCTAGAGCCAGACATCCTGGAATGTGAAGTCAAGTGGGCCTTAGAAAGCATCACTACGAACAAAGCTAGTGGAGGTGATGGAATTCCAGTTGAGCTATTTCAGATCCTGAAAGATGCTGCTGTGAAAGTGCTGCACTCAATACGCCAGCAAATTTGGAAAACTCAGCAGTGGCCACAGGACCGGAAAAGGTCAGTTTTCATTCCAATCCCAAAGAAAGGCAATGTCAGAGAATGCTCAAACTACTGCACAATTGCACTCATCTCACACGCTAGTAAAGTAATGCTCAAAATTCTCCAAGCCAGGCTTCAGCAATACGTGAACCGTGAAATTCCTGATGTTCAAGCTGGTTTTAGAAAAGGCAGAGGAACCAGAGATCAAAGTGCCAACATCCCCTGGATCATGGAAAAAATCAAGAGAATTCCAGAAAACCATCGATTTCTGCTTTATTGACTGTGCCAAAGCCTTTGACGGTATGGATCACAATAAACTGTGGAAAATTCTGAAAGAGACAAGAATACCAGACCACCTGACCTGCCTCTTAAGAAATCTGTATGCAGGTCAGGAAGCAACAGTTAGAACTGGACATGGAACAACAGACTGGTTCCAAATAGGAAAAGGAGTACGTCAAGGCTGTATATTGTCACCCTGCTTATTTAACTTCTATGCAGAGTACATCATGAGAAATGCTGGACTGGAAGAAACACAAGCTGGAATCAAGATTGCTGGGAGAAATATCAATAACCTCAGATATGCAGATGACACCACCCTTATGGCAGAAAGTGAAGAGGAGCTAAAAAGCCTCTTGTTGAAAGTGAAAGAGGANTATGCAGAGTACATCATGAGAAACGCTGGACTGGAAGAAACACAAGCTGGAATCAAGATTGCTGGGAGAAATATCAATAACCTCAGATATGCAGATGACACCACCCTTATGGCAGAAAGTGAAGAGGAGCTAAAAAGCCTCTTGATGAAAGTGAAAGAGGAGAGTGAAAAAGTTGGCTTATAGCTCAACATTCAGAAGATGAAGGTCATGGAATCTGGTCCCATACTTCATGGGAAATAGATGGGGAAACAGTGGAAACAGTGTCAGACTTTATTTTTTTGGGCTTCAAAATCACTGCAGATGGTGATTGCAGCCATTAAATTAAAAGATGCTTACTCCTTGGAAGAAAAGTTATGACCAACCTAGATAGCATATTGAAAAGCAGAAACATTACTTTGCCAACAAAAGTCCATCTAGTCAAGGCTATGGTTTCTCCAGTGGTCATGTATAGATGTGAGAGTTGGACTGTGAAGAAAGCTGAGCACCGAAGAATTGATGCTCTTGAACTGTGGTGTTGGAGAAGACTCTTGAGAGTCCCTTGGAGTGCAAGGAGATCCAACCAGTCCATTCTGAAGGAGATCAACCCTGGGATTTCTTTGGAAGGAATGATGCTAAAGCTGAAGCTCCAGTACTTTGGCCACCTCATGCGAAGTGTTGACTCATTGGAAAAGACTCTGATGCTGGGAGGGATTAGGGGCGGAAGGAGAAGGGGACAACAGAGGATGAGATGGCTGGATGGCATCACTGACTCAATGGACGTGAGTCTGAGTGAACTCCAGGAGTTGGTGATGGACAGGAAGGCCTGGCGTGCTTCGATTTATGGGGTCACAAAGAGTCGGACATGACTGAGCAACTGAACTGAACTGAAACATCTGCAGTGGGCAGAATTTTGCTGCCCATGACCTTTACACACAAGTGTCATGCCAATGAATGTTATGTGGGAAAAGGAGGTATGCATATGTAATCAGTTTTCTGTGATTGTTGTTTTCAGCCTGTCTGCCCTCTGATGGAGAAGGATAAGAGGCTTATGGAAGCTTCCTCATAGGAGAGACTAACTGAGGGGGAAACTGGGTCTTATTCTGATAGCCATGCTCAGTAAATCTTTAATCCAATTTTCTGTTGATGGATGGAGCGGTGTTTCCTCCCTGCTATTTACCTGCGCCCAAACTATGGTGGAGGTAACAAAGAGAAGGCGACCTCCTTCCAAGGATCCCATGCATATACTGCTATACTCAGTGACCCTAGCCCTGCAGCAGGCCACCACCAACCCACGTCTCTGCTGGAGACTCCTGGACACTCTCAGGCAAGAGTGGGTCAATCTCTTGTGGGGTCACTGCTCCTTTCACCTGGGTCCTGGTGCACACAAGTTTCTGTTTGTGCCCTCCAAAAGTCTACTTCCCAGTTCCATGTACGTTCTAGCATCTCTGTGGTGGGGTTACTGGTGACCTCCTCCAGGAGAGTTTATGCCATATCTAGGTCTGCTGCACCCAGAGCCCTACCCCTGTGGCAGTCCACTGCTGACCCGTACCTCCTCAAGAGACACTCAATCACAGTTCTGTCTCAGTCTCTGTGCACCCAAGGTGTGTTTGAGCCCTCTGAGCATCTCTGGCAGGAATAGAGTTTGATTCTAAATGAGAATTCGCCCCTTCTATGGTCTTGCTGGGGCTTCTCCTTTGCCCTTGGATATACGGCATCTCCTCACAGCGGCTCCAGTGCTGCGCAGCCACCGCTCCAGCCCCTACCATCTTACTGGGGGTTTCTCTGACCTTGGAATGCGGGGGATCTGCTCACTGCCACTCCAGCAAGGTGCAGTGATTGCTCCTGACCTTGGACATGGAGTTTTCATTCCAATCCCTAAGAAAGGCAATGCCAAAAAATGCTCAAACTACCACACAATTGTATTCATCTCACAGGCTAGTTCTTAAAGAGATGGGAATACCAGATAACTTGACCTGCCTCTTGAGAAATCTGTATGCAGGTCAGGAAATAACAGTTAGAACTGGACATGGAACAACAGACTTGTTCCAAATAGGAAAAGGAGTACATCAAGGCTGTATATTGTCACCCTGCTTATTTAACTTATATACAGTGTATATAAGTTATGAGAACTTCATCATGAGAAACACTGGGCTGGATGAAGAAAAAGCTGGAATCAAGATTGCTGGGAGAAATATCAATAATCTCAGATATGCAGATGACATCACCCTTATGGCACAAAGCAAAGAACAAGTAAAGAGGCGCTCGATCAAAGTGAAAGAGGAGAGTGAAAAAGTTGGCTTAAAGCTCAACATTCAGAAAATGAAGATCATGGCATCTGGTCCCATCACTTCATGGCAAATAGATGGGGAAACAGTGGAAATAGTGTCAGACTTTATTTTTCTGGGCTCCAAAATCACTGCAAATGATGACTGTAGCCATGAAATTAAAAAGACGCTTACTTCTTGGAAGAAAAGCTATGACAACCTAGACAACATATTAAAAAGCAGAGACATTACTTTGCCAACAAAGGTCTATCTAGTCAAAGCTATAGTTTTTCCAGTAGTCATGTATGGATGTGAGAGTTGGACTGTAAAGAAAACTGAGAGGTGAAGAATTGATGCTTTTAAACTATGGTGTTGGAGAAGACTCTTGAGAATCCTTTGGACTCCAAGGAGATCCAACAAGTCCATCATAAAGGAAATTCAGTCCTGAATATTCACTGGAAGGACTGATATGAAAGCTGAAGCTCTAATACTTTGGCCACCTAATGCGAAGAACTTACTCATTGGAAAAGACCCTGATGCTGGGAAAGATTGAAGGCGGGTGGAGAAGGGGACGACAGAGAATGAGATGGTTGGATGGCATCGCCAACTCAATAACATGAGTTTGAGTAAACTCTGGGAGTTGGTAACGGACAGGGCGGCCTGGTGTGCTATAGTCCATGGGGTTGCAAAGAGTCGGACACGACTGAGTGACTGAACTGAACTAAGCTCCTAAATTTGTCATAATTTTTAAGTAGTGGTAGAAAATTAATATGGCATCTTAGATGAGAGGTTTGTGGAGGATGATTTAAAAAAAAATTCTTACCCATTCTCTATATAACACTTTGCAATTCAAAAGAAAGCTATATATGTAGATAAATCTCATCCAAAATGGAAGATCAACATTTATATTGAATGTAGGGGTAGAAATTAGAAAGAGGAATAATTGGCATTGGAAGCAAAAGGAGGAAATACATTTAGTGCAAAGATACCCCACACACCAGGCCCTGTATGAGCTTCCTTACTGTTTCATCACCATACCAAAGTGGCAGAGAGAACATATGATTTTCTCCATTTTACAGATGAAACGACTAAGTCTCTTAGATATGAGTGAGAGGTTAAAGACCAACAACTAATCCTTGGACAAGGTAGGATCAGCTTTCAGATCTTTCTGATGAGGAAGCCCCCAGCCTTCATGCATAAGATATGCCAGAGTTCTGTTGTTCAGATAACAGTTGTGTTTATGTGTGCAGCACAAACAGCGTTACTGAAGCAGCTCTACTTGGAACAATCTTTGAGATTTTGAAGAAAGTTTTCACCAGTTAGGCCCATCATGTGAAGGAGATCTAGTTCTCCCTGGGTAACTGTCCCATTTTCTCTGAAGTAATGCCCTCAAACTAGGATCCTGGGCTTCCATGGCCCCGGCATGCTAATGACTAACATCACTGCAGCATACGGTGCCAATGCTGGAAACGTGGCCCCTCTGAATTCTAGAATTAAGACTGGCAATCCTAAATGGGACTCTGCTGAGGATGTCCATGCATTTCTAATTCCTGCAATGAGGGGCAAGAATCTTCTGGCATCTGCTCCAGGAAATCTGTGCACGCATTTCATCTGGAGAGCCTGACGGATTTTCTCACCTCTGATCCATCTTGCTCCTCTGTGGTTTGTCCATATTAATCTTCTCACTGATTTATCTCTTCTCATTCTGAATAGCTTGTATGCTACTGCTTCAATTATTTTCCATGGGAAATTATTCTGTTGTCTAATTGACCTACCATTAATTTTATTTTCTATTATCTAACTTACCCTCCCCCCTCACCAACACACACACACACACACACACACACACACGTTTCAGGCCATTATATCTTATTTCTTTTAGTTCCAGTCAATCACCACTTGTTTTCTTCTAAGTCCTTATAATAATAATCTTGAAGAACAGAAATACAGAGAATGTTACATCTACAGCAAAAAACAAAAAGAAAAAACACTGGGATGTAAAAACTTTACATTATCCACTCACTCCTCACTGAAGATATGAACCTTTTCCCATGATTAAGAATGACAGATTCTCTTTTTCTGGATTTTATGAATCCTCACTTTTTTTTATGGCTCAACTAAACTTTTTCTCTCCCCCACTATGTTTCTTCCCCTTTTTCCTCTTTTTTCTCATTCTCATTCTTTTCCCTTTACCTTTCTCTCTCTCTTTTTCCCTTCTTTATATAAGGGAGTCAGACCTACAGAAGCAACACTTTTATTTATTTTAGAAAATAAAGTATAAAAAGGGAATATTTAGAAAAAAATTAATGATCTCTGTTTTTACTTTTATGTTTTTAATCATTTTTAAAGAGAACTTTTACTGTCTACTTTCTTCAAATGCAGAGAATTTTGCCTTCTTCCTGATCCAGATGATATGAAATAAATTTATGAATTCCTATGCTAGTTCAAGGGAGAAAAGTGTTGCTTCAGTTTGGGAGATCCTAACACTTCATGAAAGTTGTGATAGTTAAGCTCTGCCACCAAGGGGAGTGTGGAGTCAGTTCTTGAAGCATAGAGAGAAGGAAAAGTATTGCAGGGAGAAACTGGTATGACAAAAAGAGGTACAGATTGCAATCAACCTGAAAGCATATGTGATGAGCACTGAGCAGTTCTGCAAACCTGGGCAGAAAGGGGATCAGAAGTGATGAAGCGGGGATCAAAGCTGGGACGTTCTGTTAGGTACCGATTGTGAGGGAGTGGTAGCCGAGACAAGGAATGTAAGGAACAGAAGAGCCAAAGATTCCCAGCAGTCATGAGATGTCAAGACTGCACTTTGGAAAATGATTCAAGCAGCACAGGGAGGGGACAGTGTATGGTGAAAAGGACACGTTCTCATTTTGATTGGCCCAGATTCTGCTTCTAGCTCCTCACATAGGATGTGCGTGATATTTGCAAATTAAGCCTCATCACTATCCCCTAGGTTTATCATCCATAAAATATGGATAATAATACCTCATAGGATTTGTCTTGGCTCTAAGTTCCTGGGAAACAGAGCCTGAGAGAAAGATTCATGTGCAAGATTTATCAAGGATGCTCTCCCATTGGAGACCTGTCAGAGCATAATGGAGAAAAAAAAAGGGAGTGAGTAAAGTAAGGCAAAGGCCACAGAGATTAGCCTCATCCTCACCTTCCCAGGCACCTCCAGAGTACAAGTTACTAAGGGATGTTCTTGTTTAGTCACTAAGTCCCTTTTGTGACCCCATGGATTGTAACCTACCAGGCCACTCTATCCATGGTATTCTCCAGGCAAGAAAACCAGAGTGAGTTGCCTTTTCCTTTTCCAGGGGATCTTCCCAACCCAGGAATTGAACCCATGACTCCTGCACTGGCAGGTGGATTTTTATCATTGAGCCACCAGGGAAACCCCTACACTTCAGGGATATCCTGACCCAAAGCAAGAGTGATAGGGTTTAGTACTTCTGTGAGCTAGGCCTGTTTGCCTGGGAGGATGGTGGAGTCATTGCTTAGAATATGCATGTCAAGAGGGAGAATTCTTCTTCTTAAAAAGAAGAGCAGGTGAATGAATTTCACTGTGGACATGATTATTCAAACCAGCAAATAGAGAATAAGCATTGCTTTCTCCCCTAGTATACTTAAACATCAATGCAAGTTTCATTTTAATGTGTTAAGAAACTTAATTAACCAGCAAATTTGGAAAACTCAGCAGTGGCCACAGGACCGGAAAAGGTCAGTTTTCATTGCAATCCCAAAGAAAGGCAATGTCAGAGAATGCTCAAACTACCACACAATTGCACTCATCTCACACGCTAGTAAAGTAATGCTTAAAATTCTCCAAGCCAGGCTTCAGCAATATGTGAACCGTGAAATTCCTGATGTTCAAGCTGGTTTTAGAAAAGGCAGAGGAACCAGAGATCAAATTGCCAACATCCGCTGGATCATGGAAAAAGCAAGAGGTTCCAGAAAAACATCGATTTCTGCTTTATTGACTATGTCAAAGCCTTTGACTGTGTGGATCACAATAAACTGTGGAAAATTCTGAAAGAGACGAGAATACCAGACCACCTGACCTGCCTCTTAAGAAATCTGTATGCAGGTCAGGAAGCAACAGTTAGAACCAGACATGGAACAACAGACTGGTTCCAAATAGGAAAAGGAGTACGTCAAGGCTGTATATTGTCACCCTGCTTATTTAACTTCTATGCAGAGTACATCATGAGAAATGCCGGGCTGGAAAAGCACAAGCTGGAATCAAGACTGCTGGGAGAAATATCAATAACCTCAGATATGCAGATGACACCACCCTTATGGCAGAAAGTGAAGAGGAGCTAAAAAGCCTCTTGATGAAAGTGAAAGAGGAGAGTGAAAAAGTTGGCTTAAAGCTCAACATTCAGAAGACGAAGATCATGGAATCTGGTCCCATCACTTCATGAAAAATAGATGGGGAAACAGAAGGAAAAGTGTCAGCCTTTATTTTGTTGGGCTCCAAAATCACTGGAGATGGTGAATGCAGTCATGAAATTAAAAGACGCTTACTCCTTGGAAGAAAAGTTATGACCAACCTAGATAGCATATTGAAAAGCAGAGACATTACTTTGCCAACTAAAGTCTGTCTAGTCAAGGCTATGGTTTTTCCAGTAGTCATGTATGGATGTGAGAGTTGGGCTGTGAAGAAGGCTGAGCACTGAAGAATTGATGCTTTTGAACTGTGGTGTTGGAGAAGACTCTTGAGAGTCCCTTGGACTGCAAGGACATCCAACCAGTCCATTCTGAAGGAGATCAGCCCTGGGATTTCTTTGGAAGAAATGATGCTGAAGCTGAAACTCTAGTACTTTGGCCACCTCATGTAAAGAGTTAACTCATTGGAAAAGACTCTAATGCTGGGAGGGATTGGTGAGGACTGAGGAGGAAAAGGGGACGACAGAGGCTGAGATGGCTGGATGGCATCACTGACTCGATGGGCGTGAGTCTGAGTGAATCCACGAGTTTGTGATGGACAGGTAGGCCTGGTGTGCTGCGATTCATGGGGTTGGAAAGAGTCGGACACGACTGAGTGACTCAAGTGAAGTGAAGTGATTTAAAATCCCTTCACTTCCTCAGCAGAGAATAGTGCCCTCCCGGAGAAGGTAGGTTCTTTGCTGAGCAAGATGAGGAGGTAGGAATGAAAACTGGGCATGTCCAGAGCAAAGTAAACTCACAAAAGAAGAGGCGAGGAAGGGCATATCAGAGAAGGAAAGTAGACAAGAGGCTAAGAGATGCCGGTGATGCTGGAGAAAGATTCAGAGGGAGAACCCAAAAGTATTTAAGAGTTTATGTGGCCAAGACAGCTGCAAAGAGAGAGGAAACATGAGGAACCCAACAAGTCATTACCAAATTGTTCAGGGAGTTTTATTATGTGATATTTCTTTCCATAAAATGTCAATAAAGCCTACATCTTTAACTAGTGCCTTCACGAGTGACTGTTGGGCATATATAAATGTGTGTTAAAGGAAATGGGTTCAGTGTGAGACTGTGGGGGCCCTCTCTGTGCTCCCAACAACTGTCTTGATGTCAATTACAGTCAGGTTGTGCAAGAAACCAGTTTACTGTGAGAAAATGCTAAACAGCAGCTCTGAAAGCTGTTCTCCAGGCAGTCAGAAACAACTCAGAACAGAGAAGGGACCAGAAACAGTGGGGAGAGAAAGGAAACCGCATCTGAACTCAATTACATCCGCCAGCCAATCAGTTTTCCAAGGCATTGCATATTATTCCGAGTAAAAGTTAAGACAAAACAGAAAATGGAGACTAATCATAAAAAGCTTAATCATGAAAATAGAGCACATGCATCTCTAAACAAAGAGCCCTTGGAGCCAATCACAAGCGCAAAATGAAGAGATATACAGTACAGTTGTAAACTGGCTGAAGCATCAGGAAAAAATTCCGAGTTAATCAGAAGGCATTCTTTCTATACAGTAAGCTCATGCCCATTACAATCCACAGTGCTAATGACCATTCCTCAAATGACAACATCGTAACTAAAATCATCATTTGTTCAAGTTAATTTCTTAAAAATCTGTGATTTTCCTCCATTATATTTAATATTTATGAACCCTAACTCACTGGAACTTCTCTATTTTCTGGTTATTATCATTCATTTTCAGGATGTAAAATGAAGGTCATTAAAGTTGGTCTTTTCCTTTTTCTTTTTCATTCACCTAGCATTACATCTTTAAAAGGCAATATAATTCCAATCAAATGCTTGGCATATAATAACAGTTTTACCTTTATTTGAATATGATGCTATTGGGAACAAAATTCAGGTCCCGTGAACTTGATCTGCTACATACAGATATTTCTAACTTTAAGCCATAGTTACTTTCTAATAAATCTGGCTAAAAAATGAGTCATTTTTTCAGGAAAATTCTGTATCACTAGTCTTCTATCATAAAAGAGGAAAAGAAAGTTCGGAAGAAACTGAAAACCACTGGCAAGGAAAGAATGAAGTTGGCAGACAGGCTAATGGCACCCTGGGTACAATGTTCCAGATTCTTCTTTTCCATTCCTGCATCTTTCCCTGGAATATCCTGTTTGTTTCAGGACTCCTTTGGGATAGAATCTGCATACTTCTTGGAACTCAGTCTCTTTCTCCATTTTCTGAGTTCTTAGACTGTGTAAGTGCAATTGGTTTTGCTTGCCAGTCAGTTTTATAATCTAACAAATGCAATATTCTCTAATTTGATAAATCTCTGGATTCTAAAGAGAAAATGTATACCCTTTCTAAATGTGGTAAATCTCTAAAACGTGGACTACAGAGAGAAGTGGCTGCTTTACTTGCAGGGTCCCATGTACTATTCTCATGCTAGGCCTCCCATAGCTTGGCATCATTGGAAACAAGACTTCTAATTAAACACACACACACACACACACACACACACACACACACAAAGGGAGCTTTAAATGTCCACAAGATCCTATATATTGGTGGAAGTGTTATTCTTAGATCACAGTTCTACATAACACTTCCCCACTCCTACTTCTTATATAATTTAGAAAACAGTTTTCTCAGAGAGAAAATTCCAGAAAAGCATCTCTGACATCATCTTTGGACCTCGTCTGCCCAAAGAAGGACAGAGAGAAAGAGAAAGGAGAGCAGAGGGAATTAGAGAGAGAGACAACAAAAAAAGAAGTAGAACTTAACGTAATAAGATAGTGCCAAACATAAGGGCTTACTGAAAAACGAAAGGCTCCACTCAGACTGCACTAATATGGAACGGTCTCTCATGCTGGGAAAATGAGCTGAAAAGAAAACCATACTGGGAATCAACTCCCACCATCACCGTAAAAAAATAAATATGAAAAAAAAAACAATCAAATTTAATTGCAGTTTTTAGTTTCAAATTAAATGCTTTGCCTTTGGAGAATTCACACAAAAGGGGGAAAAAGGTGGGGGATGGAGGAGTGTGGGAAGGCATTTCTGCTTTATTTTCTTTGAATTAGAGAAAAGATTAAATCTTTTTCTTTGGTTGGCTCATCACCATAGGAGGCAGTGGGTGGTGAGAGAAATGGGGCTTGACGTAAACCAGCCTTGCAAAGAAGTACTCCAGAGGACCAGCCCTTACTCGACCAGTCAGTCCATCCTCCTTCTTACTTGGTGGTACAAAAAGGTTTATACTTCAACCCAAGTGCAATTACACACTATGAACAAAATGGGGATGGGACTATTTTTAGGGCTCCCTAAAACAAAAATAAAACAGAAACAAAACCCACAAAACACATCAGTATTTAAAACAATATATTGGCAAGAAAATAATGCAATCTTTTCTTTCTAGGAGCTCATGTTATAATACAAGGACTTATTTGAGGTCAGCTGAGAAACATATATCAAAAGGACCTAAGGCTTTCCTTGCTGTCCTCAAACAGCTTATTTCACAAAAGGGAGAAAGTATGAAGTGAAGGAGAGAACATGCCTTGGAAGAGGCAGACAGGACAGCAGAAATAATAGCAGATGCTGAGAAAGGTTACACAGAGAAAGAGGGGGCTCCCTTTTTTGGTTGCTAAGTCGTGCTGACTCTGCGATCCCGTGGACTGCAGCACACCAGGCTCCCTGCCCTTCACCATGTCTGGAAGTGGAAGAGGGTGGCCCCGAGGTCACTGTCATGTAGATGGAAGGCAGATTTGGTGCTTGAGAGGAGATGGAGAAATAGAGATTAAGAGCTTTGAGAGTACTCAGCCTGGAGATTCAGTGGACAGGGAAACTCTAGCAGCAGCCAAGGAGTTGATCGCAAAATTGATCCCTCCCTCCAGAGAAAAGATGAGAACGTCAGCTACGAACGAAGGTATAAATTGAACCACCAGATAGCAGGCCGATTAGAGCAGAAACATATTACTCTCGGTGCAGCTGATAGTATTCACACGTCTTTATGTTCACAGTCCTTTAAACACAGAGCAACTCAATAAATTCTTATTTATGTGATGCCATCAGCAGCAGCACAGCCTAGATGGTTTCCTTCTTTTGTTTATAGGCAGAAGGGAAGACAATGCACGCGAGTTTTTTCCTTTCATATCCGCTGGTGACTGCCCTTGGAGCTGCAGGGTTAAGATGGGAATGGAAGAATGCTGACAGTTTCACCATACGTCTTTTTATTCACAAAGACTTCTCATCTTGAAACCGGTTCTTTGTTTTAAATCAGGCATCTATTGATTAACCGCGAGACCCAGCACAGCTCACCAGGGGCTGAGGTGGGGTATACACTATGGAATTAGGACAGTTAAACACTGAAATCGATCCTGCCTTTCTCCCGCCGCTGTTGCTGTAGCAAGCAGTTTCTCTAAGCTATTAATTTTATTATTAGCACACCTGGAGGCATTGCTTCCCTCGGGGAAAAGCAATTCAACTGTGTGTGCTACAAGGCTGGTGGCGGATGATCAATGGCACAGCTGGGATGGGACAGGCAGTGACACCCTGTCCCCACCTCTTTGAAATGTGGGGAGTGATTTTTCTCACAAAGTGAGGCACGCAGAATAAGATGTTGTTTTGGATCTCCTCCCTGGACCCTTTCAGCAAAATTTGATTACCCAAAACTTGCTCTGTGTTTCTTTTTAAAGAAAATGTAAAAAAGAGAAGTCCTCTAAATGTGAGTTTTTAACTCTGCCACTTCACTGTGGGACTTTCTTCAAGCTGGATTGCCATCGTAGCTCTGGTGTCAAGTGGATGACTTGGAAGAAGAGATGGGTCACACCTAGATCATCAGAGGTTGTCAGCTGGCTGCTCACAGGCTAACCCTCTTTTCAGAGCATTACCCTCGACCAGTGAGAGGCGGGCTCTGTAAACTGTGTGAAAAATGTGTGCAATTGTTGAAAATATGTTGGCCAACTTTCAGAAAGCAGGCTATTTCATCAGAACATCTGGATAGCTGGGTTTTCATTAGAAATTTAGGTGCATACACAACACTGAACCTCTACGGCTTGTGGTGTAATTAAGAGTCGCAGAGAGATGGTCCTTTTTAGAAAATGCACGTGCTCCGGATTCCCCACGTCTTCAATCAGCTCACGTCACCTGTGATGTTACCTGCTTGGCTTCTGGGAAGTAGACTTTGCGGTCTCCAGTCAAGATCATCTCCACCACAATAATTTCAATCTGAGAATATGCCAATATGAACAACTCCCTTCTCAGACTCCTATAAGTCTCTGTTTTTCCTACTTCTTTACTTGTTCTCTTCTCTTTCTCCCTCCTTGCTCCTCTTTCTTTCATTTCCCTTTTTTATCTCAAGGTCAGTCTCTCTCTCACATTCATACACACACACATACAGAGATACAGACATATATAGATGTAGCTATAAGTGTAAGTATAGGTATATCATACTCCGGAGAGAAACAAATGCTTAACAAAAGTCCATTTTATAGCAAAGAATACAGAAAGGGGACGTGGAGTATATCCAAACTGATGTCACTGTTCAAAAGGCATTCAGATGATTGGGTTGAGGTTGCCTGACTTATGATATGGAAAGATATTCATCTGTTCTTATAGAGCACAGGATACTGAATTACTTGCCAGATAAATCCCAGTACACAGTCTATCTATTTCCCTGGTTCATGTTCTGTACAGCCTAGGTTGCAGGGAAAGTATAATTCACAATGGTAGCTGGCTTTGCTCACAAAGCATCAATATACTGAGTTCTGCTAGCATCTGGCAAAACTATTAAGAAGGTCACTGACCCTTGCCATCCAATTTCTGTATCCTCCAAAGATTGACTCTCTTTCCCATTCTTTTAACAAATGTTGACTGAGCATATACTATGTGCTAGCTTCTGTTTCAGAGACAAATGATGGATTGGCCTCTAGCAAACCACACTGCAGAAGAAACCCAAACTTTGGAATGAGATGGATGTGCGTTTGTGGCCTGGTTTTGCCACTTATTAACTGTGTTTTTCCATCAGGTTATGTCATCTCTATGCTTTTATATACCTTGGCTTTTACAAAGATCACTAGTAAAAATGGTCACAATAATGTCCATCTCTAGTAGAGCAAGAGAAAAAGAAGCAATTGCTCCCATTCTTTGGTGACTCCATGGGGGATATCCCAACATTTACTACCAACCTTGGCATTCAGGGCCCAGAATCAATGAAGTACTTGAGAAACATGGTAAAAAATGTCATAGACATGAAAGGTATAAGAGTTACAAAGTTACATACATTCGTTAGAATTTCACAGTTAAAATTTTCACATATATATATATGTTACATTAAAAACTGTAAATGAATAATAATTGTGTGGAAGGAATGAGGAGTATGTGGAGGTAACAGATGATAGTGTGTGTGCTGTGCTAAGTTGCTTCAGTTGTGTCTCTTTGCAGCCCCATGGACTGTAGCCCGCCAGGCTCCTCTGTCCATGGGATTCTCCAGGCAAAAATACTGGAGTGGGTTGCCATGCCCTCCTTCAGGGGATCTTCCCGACACAGGGACCAAACCCTCATCTTGTGAGGTCCAAAAATGCAGGCAAAGCCTGCAGAGCCATCGAGGAAGCCCAGAAACAGGTCTGCAGCTTGAATTTTCTGACACAGTTTTATCAGAACACACCATTCCTTTTTCTATCATCTGTAATCACCTTCATGCCCCAAATGCTGAGTTGACTATTGCAATAGAGACAGTTTTGCCCACAAAGTCCTTACTTAAAGATATAATTTGCAGATCCCTGATCTACTTTATTCCTGTCTCATAATATATGCTCAATAAAAGCTCCCACCTTTTCTGTCTGAAAGACCAGTTCCCTCAGATCGCTTGTAGGTAAGTGAGAACAATTGGACACATTAACTTTGGCTATGAATGGCTAATAATGCCTTAATACGTCACCACTCCCAGATAAGACACTACAAACTCGTGTTAAAATGTAAGTGAGAGCGCAAGGACACAGCTAATACATCAAATGTAGGAACTGAACTGATGAAGCTCTTCTACAGCAGGGGGACTTTTCCTGCCGAGATTGTTTTTACTGACTTTTTCCATAAATGCCACTGCTGCTCTTGGTGTTTATTCCATTTTTATAATTTCTTGGATCAGCATACGTATATTATAAGCCCACTCAGGCTGCCAGTATTCTCTATAGGGGTTAAACTCTTTTAGGAGATAAGGGGTGGGAGTATAGCCTTGTAGATAAGAGCATGATATTTAGCAACTAACAGACCTCACTCCTTCGTCTATGACATCTTATTTACAAATAAAGATTTTAAAATCTAGTGTCCCCAGCCAAACAATGGAGATGAAAATAATACTCATCTTCAGGGGTTTCCTGAGGATGAATAAGAAATTGCAAAGGAGGTGCTTACTACAGCTAACATTTATGGGGCATTACTATTTTTACACCTGTGTTGCAAATGTCAGTACATCCCAGGAATAATGATCCCCGCTAAATTGGGTTTGTCCTGGGACCAAAATTGAAGTATGTGACCTTCAAAGGGGTGCTCCCTGTCCCACCTTCTCTATTCCTTCTCAGTTTCATGAATCCTGGACTCAAAACTCAATTTCAGAAGAAGACGAACAGCTTTCTTCAAGTCACAGGTGCCTCACATGGAAATCTCTTCAAAATTTATAATTCAGTAACTCTGCATGCTATCTTAATAGTCTACAGTTCCAGTAATAAAGATAGGTTAATTTTGCATAGATGAGCTTTAATGTACATTTAGAAATCAGAAACTAGCTTAAGTGTTCATTAGTGGAAATCTTACCTAAAGTGGGTCATGTCAAAGTAGACGAAATTCAGAGACTTTGGGAGGAAAGGGGCATTTGCCTCATGTGTCATCTTCTATTATTTATGATGAATTCAGTGGTTGTGAGTCAAATGAGTCTGATATGTTTTGTAATGTAACACTGGTACATATCGGTTTGAGAGGTCTCCAGGGAAGTGGCTTCTCCCATGAGTTCAGTATCTTTTGTCCAACTACAGCAGAGGGTGTGGGGATTGGGGTAGGAAAAAGCTGCTATGGCCTCATGACTCAAGAGTGCGTGCTCAGTCATGTCCAACTCTTTGTGACCCTAAGGACTACAGCCCGCCAGGCTTCTCTCTCCATGGAAGGACAGAATACTGGAGTGGGAGAAGGCAAGAATACGAAGTGGGTCGCTGTGCACTTCTCCAGCAGATCTACCCAACTCAGGGATCGAAGCTTGTTCTCTTATGTCTCCTGCACTGGCAGGCAGGTTTTTACCACTACCGCAACCTAGGAAGCTGATAGCCTTCTCACCAGGGAAGTTATCTCTGGTCAATAACCTTTGACTTGGCCCAGTAGGAATGAGACCTCTTTAGCAGTAACTTGTTCTTGCCTAGAGATGTCATGCAAAGAACTTGGGCTTGAAATGAGACAGACCTGTAGCTGGCTTCTGGATATGCTAGTCATCTTGGGCAAAATGTCTCACCTTTGTGATTTTGTTTCCTCATCCAAAAAGAAAAAAAATCAGAAACATTCATTGCTAGGACAAAGAAGGATGCCTGTAAAGTACACTACACAATTTCTGTCAAATAAGCTCTAAATAAATGTACTCTGTGAAGGTCCTTGAAGGGTATTTTAATAATGTAAACACTCAGTAAATGGCAATTTTCACCATCATCTTTATTGTCACTGCTGATCTTGACTGGCAAGGTCAAAAGTTATTTTTACAGATATTGTAATCTATAACACCCCAAATGGCTCAAAATGACAGTCTGAACTTTAAAAGTTAAGCCCACATCTGCAAATAGCTATACCTTTCCTGGGTCTGTGACTCTGCCCAGGGTTAGAGGAATTTTTATGTAAAAACAGAGAAGTCCTGTCCATATTTGAGAAGAAAGTTTTTGAGTCTTGTCTCCCCCACCACACACCTTCCATCTGATATTAACTGTGGTAGAGACACTCCCCAGGACAGGCTCCACTTACAATAAGTTAAAATGCTTAAGAAAACAAAGGTAGCCTCTGCTTAAGTTTGCTGGGTGTACGTGGGGAATCGGATTCACACTTCCATTTAACAGTCCCAGGAATTGCACACCTACAGTGATTTCCCAGGGGTGCAATGCTACAAATGTACCCCAAGGTGTCAGGAACAAATTGTATCATGATGTCTGTCTTTCCTGACTCCAACTTCAATGTAGGGGTTTTAATGGCTTTAAAAGAAATAGGAACTGACACTAAAATGACACTTTTTGTGAACAAGATATATTAGATATTTTCTACACTCCTCCCCTCACCAGCATGATTTTCCTCTTTGAGAGAAGAGAGCTCAGTCAGTGTTTCTACGTTGCTGCAGCAGTGCAGATTCAAATGCAGGTGTTTTCCATCACTGACAGCAAACTTGCACAGAGAGGGGACTAGATCCCACAGATCTTGTAGCTGCCTTTGCTGCCTTCCCCCTCACAGCCACTGTGGGTATTTATGTCCTACAGCGCTGTCCACTTTTCCTTCTTCAACAATCCACAATGTCAGACAGGTACAAGAACATCACCATCCACTACTTTCATGAATAAAGCTCTATATTTGCACAAACAAGAGAGTCAGAAATCATCATTCCCTATTGCATCTCAGTTAAGGGTTAATACCTTGAGATGTTCCAGCCATGGTGGGAAGGCTGAAAACCAAAAAAGGGAATTGGTTTCCTTCTTCACTATCCTTTTTCACTTATATGATGAATTCCATACTTTATATGTGGTTTTTTTCTGATAAACGTATGAAAGTGTTGTCTCTCAGTCATGTCCGTCTCTTTACAACCCCATGGACTGTAGCTCGCCAGGTTCCTCCATTCATAGAAATCTCCAAGCAACAATACTGGAGTGGGCAGCCATTCTCTTCTCCAGTGGATTTTCCTGACCCAGGGATTGAACCTAGGCCCCCTGCACTGTAGGCAGATTCTTTGTCATTTGAGCCACCAGTTTGCTGGGCTACAGGTCTGGAAAATCACTTTCTACTTCTGCCCCTGTTTAGCTGTGGGTACATGCAGAATTCCCTTCTCTTACTGAGATCTCAGGGTTCTCACCCATCACAGTAAAGAGAGAGGCAATTCAACAACACAATAGTTTTCCTGTCTTTTACCAACACCAACCGGTGGATAGTAGCTCTAGGGATCCCTGAGTTGAATGGGCTCTGATGCTGCAATCTGGACTTAGCAGAAAAGCCACCACGGTTGGCAAGTGCTGCCCCCATGAAGATGAGAGGGAGGAGGAAGAAGCAGGGAATACCAGCGGTGCCACATCTAGGGTAGACCCCTGAATGATGGACATAAAACTATAAAATCCAACTTTAACGTTGAGATCTACTAAAGAACTTTTCTTGAAAATGAAATGTTTCCTTTCAAACCTGTGAAGTCACCTATACGTGCACGATCAGTCAGCCATGTCTGGCTTTTTGTGATCCTGTGGACTATAGCTCGTCATGCTCCTTTGTCCATGGGACTGGCTTCCCTGGTGGCTCAGAGGGTAAAGCCTCTGCCTACAATGCGGGAGACCCAGGTTTGATCCCTGGGTTGAGAAGATCCCCTGAAGAAGGAAATGGCAACGCACTCCAGTACGCTTGCTTGGAAAATCCCATTTCAGAAGCCTGGTGGGCTACAGTCCACGGGGTTGCAAAGGGTCAGACACAACTGAGCGACTTCACTTCAGTTCACTTGGTGGCAAAGTGAATAAGAATCTGCCTACCAATGCAGGGGACATGGGTTTGATCCCTGTCCACAAAGATTCCTGGAGCAACTAAGCCCGTGTGCCACACTACTGAGCCTGCATTCTAGAGCCCCTGAACCACAGCTCCTGAGGCCCTGCGCTGCAACTACTGAAGCCTGGTGTGCTCTAGAGCCTGTGCTCTGCAACAAGAGAAGCCACCACACTGAGAAGCCAGCACCCAGCAATGAAGAGGAGCCCCCCACTTGCTGCAAATAGAGAAAGCACATGCAAAAAACCAATGAAGATCCAGTGAAGCCAAAAGTTATAATAAAATTAATACAAAGGCACCCATGAGGTTTACCAGAACCTTATCCTGAAACATTAGCTGCTATTTAAAAAAACACACTACACAAGAATTCTCTTTGAATAAAAAAGTTCCTTTCACTGAACTTCTATCTTCTTGTGGTGGTCTTTGATCCTTTTGTTTCTAGGGACACACATTAAATTTATCATGGAACTATTATGATTTAGTTCCAAGTTTTGAATTTAATTTTTTATCATGTGATTGCTTGAAGGAGAACTGGGATGACAACTGTACCGGTTTTCTTTGTGTAACCCATAACCACAAACTTAATATCTAAAAACACTGATTACTTCACAGTTTCTGTGGGTCAAGAGTCTGGGCATCGCTTAGCTGGGTCCTCTACTCAGGGTCTCACAAGATTATAGAGTTAAGCAGGCATCGGAGGTGGGCAGTAGTGGTGGTGGGATAGGGCTTGTTTGGACCTGAAATCTTATCTGAGGCTTGGGGTCCTCTCCAGATGTATTGATTCCTGGCAGAATTCAGTTCCTTGTGGCTGTGGAACTGAAGCCTTCAGTTCCTAGATGTCACCCAAAGTTTCCTGCCACTTGGCTTTCTCCATGACATTTTGTTCTATCCATGAGAAGGACAATATCTCTAATATCTAGGCCTTCTTTTTAAAGTTTCACCTGATTAAATTAGAAATGCTATGATCAACATAGACAGAATATTAAAAAGCAGTGACATTACTTTGCCAACAAAGGCCTGTTTGGTCAAAGCTATAGTTTTTCCAGTAGGCATCTATGGATGTGAGAGTTGGACTATAAAGAAGCTGAGTGCCAAAGAATTGATGCTTTTGAACTGTGGTGTTGGAGAAGACTCTTGAGAATCTTCTGGACTGCAGGAAGATCCGACCAGTCAATCCTAAAGGAAATCATTCCTAAATATTCATGGGAAAGACTGACACTGAAGCTGAATGTGAAGCCACCTAATGTGAAGAACTGACTCACTGGGAAAGACCCTGATGCTAGGAAAGATTGAAGGCAAGAGGAGAAGGGGATGAGAGAGGATGAGATGGTTGGATGGCATCACTGAGTCGACGGACATGAGTTTGAGTAAACTCTGGTAGTTGGTAATGGACAGGGAAGCCTGGTGTGCTGCAGTCCATGGGGTTGCAAACAGTCAGATGTAACTGAGTGCCTGAACTGAACTGACACTTAAAAATTAGTCAACATATTAGGGATTTTAATTACATATGAAAAAATCCCTCATCTATGCCATAGAAAATAACCTATTAGACATGGGGATGACTACCATCATATTTATCAGATCCTACCCACACTAAAAGAGAAGGTATTACACAGGATATATAGAGAAGGGGGTGGGGACTTAGAAATCTAATCTCATCCAAGTATGTGGAAGAACACAGATAGTTGTCTACATGAAAAAATACAATACTAGATATAACATTTCAGGGATTACCAGAAATAGAGTCTTCAATCTTATTCACAGAAGTCATAAATATATATACTTAATTATTTATATATTCCATATGATGTTATGGAAACCCTTGAAAAACCTTTGTAGCCAATTCAATATGTTCCTAGCAACATTTATTGTTGTGCTAATATACCCAAAACACAAAGAAAGGTACATATTTACCAGCTACACAATAAGGGATAGCAAGAATAACCTAAGTATATCTATATAGGATTTTTAAAAATTGAAGGAAAACTGATATTTCACTTGTAGTTAATAAACTTATGCAAAAAACATTCACAATTCTAATAATAACACAAAGGACACAGTGTTGCCCATCGGCTTAATTATCTCTTTTTGAACAATGAGCATTCCAAGTTGGTATAGTTTAGTGAAGTGGGGCCTCTGAAACACTGATGCTCTATGTGGAGAAAAAAAGAAAGCCAATGGACCTTAAAAATATTTATAGGTTTTGACCTAGAAAATGTATTAGTTTACTGGCTTCTTCTCCAAATACCATAGTCCTTAGAAACCTCAGGTAAAGTATTAAGGGGAAAAATAAATTACCAGGTTAAATCCTTAGAGATTTCACTGGGCACATGGCTTACATCACATCACGAGAACCAAACAAACATAGATTCCATATTGGATCAGTGATTGCTGTGCTGTGCTCAGTTGATCAGTCATGTCTGACTCGTCACAATCCCATGGAGACATCCATGGAGTACATCCATCAGACTGAGGAAGTCATCATTAAACTCATTTCACACTTACATCCTTGCTGTTTGAGGGCTGAGGTCATACAAAGTTACCCTGCAATCTATAACTTTTCAACTCCAAGATCTGAGGTATGAACTGAGATACTGCAGTTCAATTAGCCAAAAAGAATAAAACAAAGCCATACAAATGTAAAATTGCTATAATTATGCAAATGGAAGACATTTCAAAGCCAGCTTGCCTCTAAGAATCTGGATAAAGTTTGAGTGAAGGCTGTCATACTGGAAGTACTTTGAGTTCATTTGCAATAATTTTCCTTTTATATTAGACTTTTGTAGGAATAGTATGTTTTATCAGATTCGAATCTGGAGAATTTATGATAAGTAAATAATCTAAATCACAAATGAAAAGTTGTATCACAAGGTACCTAGTAAGCTATTATTTTTAACAGTAGGAAAAAAGAGGGGGTACTGGGCATTTAAATTTTGTTATATATATTTATGTTAGAATACCATGAATATTCCCTGTAGCTCAAATGGGAAAGAATCTGCCTGCGAGGCAGAAGACCAGAGTTCAATCCCTGGAGAGGAACCAGGGTTCCTCTGGAGAAGGGAATGGCAATCCACTCGAATATTCTTGCCCGGAGAATTCCATGGACAGAGGAGCCTGGTGGACTGAGTCTGTGGGGTCACAAAGAGTTGAACGTGACTAAGCGACTAACACACACACACCATGAATATATTAATAACCATACTATCTAAGGTTTCTGTGGTTTAGGAGTGTGAAAATTAGAAAATGAATTTGAAAAAATTCTATAAACTCTAAAATAATCAACTGGAGCCCTAATTGTTAACTGCAGCTTTCAGAAACTAAATTTACACATTTTACAACTGGAGATGCTTTTCTTCCTTACTTCGTATTAAAAACAAATTAGAAAGTTTAAGTCTCCTTCCGATCATGAGTGATTCTATAAACTACAATAATTTATAAAGTAGTTTTCTGATGCAAAAGACTAGTTTGTTTTTTTGTTTATTTACAGACGGCTTATTTGTATTACCACTTCTATCTCAAGTTGTAGCAAGTAACTTTCTTACTGTGGTCATTTTCCCAGGGTGGTGGTAGGGGACTGATTCATACAAGCAGACTTTTTACATATGTGATTACTTCATATATGAAAATAAATAGAGTACCACAAGCAAGTGCTGAAATTAAAAGGCAAATACAGGAACCTCAGCAGAACAGAAACATCATGAATCTAATTAATCTAATCCACACATACTTGGATTTACTTCATGTGCAAAAGGACCAAAAGAAAACAAATGCCAAATACTTTCTCCCTGAATAGAGAGCTAGCATGGATTTTTATCACCTTATTTGTCTCTATCTTCCAAATTTGCAAACATATATTATTTCTATAATTTTAAAGACCTCACAGACATAAGAAACAAGGTTCAGAGTGAATATAAATGCAGCTTTCACTACCATGCAAAGATTCCTCCCAGCTGTGCTAAATTATTTTCATCAGAAACAACTGTTTCAAGCCACATAGAACTGGTCACATTATTTGTCAAAAATTAAAAACCTTGTCAAACTCTTCCCTTTGTGGCATTATAAACAGTCAGTTGTCAAAAGTAGCTGTTGGCAAAAGTGACACAAAAGGGGGGGAAATGGTATATTTCCCTTTTATACTAAGTGAAAGTTTCCTATAATTTTAGCAGTCATTAAGATTTACTAATGAAGACTTGAGATGGAGTCTAAAAAAGGAAATATAAAGTTAAGTGGCTCATTTTGTGTTTTGAGAGGCAAAATATTAAGAGGGAAAAGAAGTGTTATCTCATCAATCACCAACCACATAAAGCTGGGAAAGTAACACAGCCCTTTCCAGCAGTAGCCTCCGCTGAAGAACGCCATTGGCCTAGCGAGACTCCCTTCTAATAGGTGAGAAGCGATTTCAATCTCCATACCCATTTAATCACAGAGCTGTTTGAGCTCTGACTGCCAATTATCCTGAATTATGTGTCATATAGTAGGTTTGTGATCTGGGCTATAGTGCATTAGGGACCCAGCGGAGACCACCATGTTGATTTGACAAGGTTCTTAGAGCCGAGATGAATAAATTAACGCAACAGAATGATTCTGATGAACAGAAGATTGGAGCCAAGCTCCCAGAGATGGAAGATTAGTGACTAATCAGCTCTAACACCTGGTTTCCATAACACTCTAATAACAACCCCTCGTGCTGCTGTAACAAAACACAACAGCCTCTGCTGGGGGGAAAATGTGAAAGAGCCTCAAAAGTTACAGCTTGGGGTGTTTTATTCATGACAGAATGTATTTCACCTGTTCTTGGAAAATTAAGACCAGCAGCGATCCTCCCCCACTCCACCTCCTTTATAATGGGACGGAGGGCGGGGATGCGAATTCCAAACAAGCGGTTTCCCAGGAGAACAGATTGAATGAGAAATTCACTGCTGCTAACTTTTCAATTCAACTTACATCAGCGGAAGGCAGAGGTGGAGAGAGAGGCAAAGGGGAGGAGAAAGAGGAGGAAGGCTAGGGTGGAAGATGGGGGAGGAAGGGTCCCAATAGCTACTACTGGTGGGAGTCTGGGGCATCCTACTGGGCTGGCTTACCCTAGTGGCTCAGTAGTAAAGAATCCTCGTGCCAATGAAGGAGATGCAGGTTCAATTCCTGGGTCTAGAAGATCCGCCGGAGAAAAAAGGCAACCCACCACTCCAATATTCTTGCCTGGAAAATCCCACGGACAGAGAGCCTGGCAGGCCACAGTCCATGGGGTTGCAAAAAAGAGTCCAACACGACTGAAGCCAGTAGACAACAACAACGGGGGACAGAGACCCCAAGTAACAATCCCGTCTGGTCTCTTATCTTTAGGTTTAGGGTAAACAAATGCAAAAGTCTCCATACCACTACTCTGGTTAATCTGGAGACAATGCCAGGCCCTTAACATCTTTCATATGACACCAAGATACAAGGCACAGGAAAGTCTCAAATGAAAGCAAGCTAAGATCTTTAAACTTACCTGGCATGGCTGCCTCTTGTTGGACATGTGAAGGAATGCCATTTTGGCCAATGCTGTTATCAACACCAGAGGAGGGGGCCTTTCAAAGACTAGCGTGATCCACTGTTGGCCTCCGTTTGGGCACTGGCTTCTGGACTAGAGAGGCAGGTCACTAATTAGGATGTGCCTTGTTAAATCAGAAAGTCCTTAACTGAAAACAGCTGGGAGTATCTGAGATGTATGCTGGAGTAGTATTTTGACATCCAGCAGAGCCGAGGTACCAAAGAGTTGCAGGAAGGGGGCCCCATTCCATGGCCTGACAGCGGGCTCCTGTCTGACATTCACTCAGAAATGAACTGTCCGAGGAGACGCGCATGCTGACAAAGCACGAGAGTTTCACGGGAAGGGGTGACAAGGGAGCTCCAGGAGAACTGCTCTGCCGGCTCATGTTTTATGGTTTTTTAGCTCCTGGGTTGTCTCTGGCCCGTCCTTTAGCTTGCACCCGTATTTGCTGATTCAGGGTCCATCTCACTGGTGTTGGCACCTTAGCCAAGATGGAGCCCAGTGTGAAGGATTCTGGGAGGTTGGTAGGTTCTATTGGCTCCTCCCTCCTTTTGGCCCCTCCCAAATTTTCTCAGTTAGTTTTACAAGGCCTATTGTGAGCTGGCATCTCCTTGTATGTCTCCTCCCCTTCTTTTTGACCCCTCCTGAATCCTGAATTCCACCCCACCCTCGTTAGTTTTCAGTAGCAGCAAATTTTTTTTTTTTTTTTTTTAAATCAGAACCTGCTGTTGTGAGACAACTCCTGCAAGTGGTTATCAACCTGCCTGGCCAAGGTGGGCAGTTTCAGGCCAACAGTTCCCTAACAAGGGCATTAGAATGATTCTCTTATGACTGTTTAAAACTTTGTTAGTGCATCTCTGTGCTAACCCTCCTTGGCAAAACTAAGACAAGAAGACCTAACTGAATGACAACAAAGTTTAAAGCTATGGTTGGTGGTGAAGAGGGGTTATCCACATTACAACACAGAGAGAGAGAGTTTCTTTTCCCTTTTGAAGAGGCATGGTTAATTCTGCTGGATTTTTTCAAATATGATTTGATGTAAAAGAAGGAGATTGGCGCTCAAAGAAACAATCTCTTTTCTGAAAGGCGGGTTGGCCTCTCTTTATGGCTTCTATTCACAACTGATTTCAAGCCACACCACTGCACTTTTCAGTCCTGACTTGTTTGATTCTGTAACCTTGTCTCTAGGCAGGGGTGCGATCATCCATTTGGATTTCAGTTTCTTTTGAATTCAGGTTATTTCCCCACACAGGACACATGTCTGTGCCCCACATTCAGCTCAGCAGCCTGTGAAGACCCACGCTTTTTGCAGTGACTGACAGAGAAGCCAGCTCCATGTGGTCCCAAGGGTTGTTTCCAAATTTGGTCTCCCAAAGGGAATCTCACTAAACTCCTCCAGGCATGCTTTAATACAGACCCATTTTCACAGCTCCATTTGTTCTAACACCTGATTCCTTCCTTGCCTCAGCAAACCTCACTGAAGACAGAATGAAGGAGAGTAGCTCTTTTATCTATATTCCACAAGAAATCCTTTCCTTTACCCTCTTTCCAATATTTTACAACCCCTAAAATGAAATAGAAGCCTAAAGGTTAAAGGTAAGAGACCCTTTTTTTCAAATGCAAGAAACTTACATGAGTTCATAGCTGACATTCTCTTTTAATTGTTTTATTTTCCCTCTCTTGAATACTTGAGTGACTATTGTGAAATGAAGTAAAGATTCCTCTTGAAATAGACTTTCAAAGAGAAATTCAGGGGGAAAAGAAGTAAATCTTCAAAGGGGTTGATTGAACTTGTAATCATGAAAGCCACACTCTGGGACATTTGCTGAATTTCACTTGGTTAAATGTTTTATCATCTGGCCCCAAATGATAAATGCCCTAAACAATAAAGTAGAAAAAAGCCAGGCATCATCAATGTTCAGCTGAAAAATTACTACTGCCTCCGCCCAAGGGACCTGCAGACAGTCACAGCAGTTAGCTCAGCCTTGGTGGGAATTGCGGGGAGCAGTTTTGTGTAGAAAGCATAGGTGACGACATAGTTGTTAGGATAACAAAACCCGCAGTCTGGAGGAAGAGAGGCTTTGTTGTTTCCTGTTCCCCCAGAGACACTCTGAAGGGCCATGAAAATAGCATGGATGTCTGTAGTTAATCTGAAAACATGTTTTTCTAAGCAACTACAGCCAAGAAATGATCTTCAGTAAATGGAACCAAATGATAGCGTAGTCTCCCTAAGCCGCTTTATGTTCTTCGTCATCATCAAGTTTAGACAACACTGAATAGATAGGAATCTCATGAAAGAGCTTGAATCCCAAGACAGTGACTCCTGGCTCGTGGAACTTCTGAGAAAGTGGTAAAATATATAAAAATCTCACTCCAAAGAAGTTCAGGTATGTAAATACATATAATAATGTGCATATCATTTCAGGATTCTAGTCAAGGATAAGAGTCACTGTAGTGATATAAATAAAATCATTTTGGTCACATACAATATCATACCAGCATGATAAAATCCCCCAATAAGAGAATGGATACATGTATATGTATGTCGGACTCCCTTTGCTGTCCACCTGACACTATCAAAACATTGTTAATTGGTCATACTCCAATATAAAATAAAAAGTTGAAAAATCCTCAATCAATTAGATCCTTAGTTTCAAGAAAAGGATTGAAACTGGGGTGTTAAGTGGTTATAGTTAAGCAAAAAAGAATCCCAATTATTACTCCTCTCTCCTTAAATTATGCAACACTGAAAGCAAGGGCCAGGGAGAGGGTGAGTAGAGAAACTGAAAAGGATAGAATATTATTTTACTCAATCTGCTACCATGGGAAGAAAATCAAACAAATGGTTTATAATAATGATCTTCATATTGGAAAGTTTCAAAAATCAACAGAGGCAAAGAGTTAAGGCCAGAAGATGTTGTTGAAAGTACTTTTTCCATGGGCACTGGAGCCAGATGGTGTTTCATGAAAAGAGAAAGATTCAATTCTTTAGCTACAAAAATCAGTATGTTGACTATACCTAATTTATAGGAAGATACAGAGGGTCAAATGAGTTAAAGTATCAGAAAAGAGATTTGCAGGTTGTTATGTACTATACACATGTCAGTTATTATTTTTACAACAGGCTTTAACTAATTTTCAGATGGGATAAAAACTTACAAGGTCCTAGAATTCCTTTTGTTTACTCCTACATTAACCTAATGGTCCACTACTCTGAACTCTGTGTAGATTGCTAAAGAAATAGACTTATAGTTATTTATCCCAATAGAATGAGTATAGTGGCTGAAATTTTGAATTCAGTTAGCAGTCATGCTAAACTAGTAATGACTACATCAGTTATATTGTGCATTTTCCAGATTATTTAAAATAGCAGCCTCCAAAGTGGGTTGCATGCCTCAGGTTTGAGGGCAAAAAACCCGCTGGGATAGAAGGAAGAAAACATGAGAACTACTATTCCTTTTGATTTATCTTGTTTTTGAGAAAAATAGTCATTCATATTTAACAATTTGCATGCTTTATCAATAGAGTTACACATGCATTATATATATACACACTATACACTTACATATATATGTGCATATATAGCACCATGTACATATATATACGTATATATATATATGGTGGTGGTTTAGTTGTCAAGTTGTGTCTGACTCTTGAGGCCCCATGAACTGTTACCCACCAGGCTCCTCTGTCCATGGAATTTCCCAGGAAAGAATACTGCAGTGGGTGCCATTTCCCTCTCTGGGAGATCTTCCTGACCCAGAGATCAAACTCGGGTCTCTGGCATTGCAGGTGGTCTCCTGTTTTGCAGGCAGATTCTTTATCACCTGAGCCACAAGGGAAGCCCCTTATACATACATATATATATATATAGTGTATATAGCATGCTGTGGTCCATGGGGTCACAAAGAATCAGACCCAACTTAGTGACTGAATAACAACAATGACACAGTGTGTGTGTGTGTGTATATATGTATACATATATATATGTGTGTGTGTGTGTATATATATAGTTTGGTGTGTATGCTCAAGAAATGTAAAATATATAGGTTTATATATCTAATATATAAATAAATATATATTTTATATATATATATATATATAGTGATTTCCCTGGTGGCTCAGAAGGTAAAAGCGTCTGCTTACAATGCAGGAGACCAGGGTTTGATCCCTGGGTCAGAATTGAATAATGTTTTATATATATAAACATTATATCTATATAATACATTATATATATATATAAAACATTATTTGACCCTCTTAGCTATGTTAGATCATTATTACTATTATAGTGTTAAGGAAAACAAGCCTGGAGTGATTTTTGCATTGTATTATCTAGGAGGACAAGGACTGAATTCCGTTTTGGTGCTAAGACCTACTACACTCCAGAACTTTACACCAAACTGGACCCTTCTAACTTCAGCTTTTGGGAACTTCCCTGGTGGTCCAGTCGGTAAAACTCTCTGCCTCCAATTCAGGGGGCCCAAGTTCAACAAGTAAGCCCTTGAGGGGTAACTACTGAGCCCACACGCTCTAGAACCCATGTACCTCAACTATGGAAGCTTGTGCTGCCACAGCAAAGACCCATTGCAGCCAAATTAAATTTTAAAAAGTAAATTCACCTTTTGGCAACTGTCACCAAAAGGTAGCCTAAGGGCTGTAGATCAGCAAGCACTGGCAGGATAAGGACATGAAAAGTGGGGATGGGTTGACTTTCTTGGGTAGGTTCAAAGCCGTTCTTTCAATCTTTACAGAAATACACACAAATAAGTGTCAGGCATGCCATGATCCCAAACCACAGCAAACAAATCACAATTACTACCATGGATGACCCCTTAAGTGTACCAGTAGATACTGAAATACTGTGGAAATGAGACACTTCACTCCATACCATCCCAATCAAAATAAAAACAAAAACCTGTTACCATCACTATATTTACGTATTATTTATAAATGGCATTTTCAGTGTTTGTTGTACTTTTCTACCTTAGTATAAGGTGCTATATAAATGCTAACTATTGTTTGTATTTAACAAGCCTCAAACAGACAAAAAATGTATATACTTTGGTTTCTGCAATAAAGGGCAAAAATGGTACTGAAAAGAAATCGCCTATTCTGGGTTATAACAGCATAAACTTTACTTCCTCACCTTGGGCTCTACTCCTTGTTTTCTGGTTCAACACTATGTTCAGAGCCAAGAATTATTTTTCTGAGATATCTTCAAAGGATATGTTCTCAACAATAGGAACAGGGATAATTCTTGAAAATACCAAGTCATCTGTTCTTTTGACTGAGTTTTGTGTACACAGGTTGAGTGGCCAGAAATGGGTCTAAAAATAACCTAGAAATCTCCTGAATATGGAGATTTCAAAAGTGTGCTTCTTTCTTAACAAAAATAAATGTCAGAAAGCTTTGTCCCTTTATAAGTCAAAGGAAAATCATAAAATTATTTTTAATGAGTAAATCGAGGTGGGTATTTAACAATAAATTTACTGTACTTGTTATATAATAGTAAATTTACTGTGTTAGTAATTTCCATTTCTGAAATCCACATCTGAAATGTGGTTTAAAAATGCAGTCAGTGGCCATTTTTTTCTTTATTCTATGGTTCGGGTGGCTCCTTTTGCTGATTTTGCAAGTTAGTTTGCCTGGATGTGAGTCACCTACATATAAAATATATACAATACAGAATCATAGACTGCGAAGGGTAACAAATCTTTAAAACAAACTAGTTGATCTCTCACTTTCAAGAGGAGGAGAGTACCATTCCCAAATGGAAAATCAAAGGGCTAGATCCACATATAACAGCAAACCTAAACATGGTGTATTTATTACACAAATATTTGCTGAGTATGGATCACCAGCCTGATTCTGGCTATATACATGGAATTGAAGACAATGATACAGCTATCTAAATTCTCAAAATTCAGGAAGATATGGAATGTTTCAATCTTTGACAAGGAAGATGGTTTAACAACATATTATTCGTTCTTTTCTATGTAAGTAAGTATTTTGCTAACAGGGCAACTTTAAACATCTGTTTTATTAACAAGTATTATATCTCTCAGACTTGCACACCAGGAAATTCAGGGGAGATGATATCCTTGAAACTGTATGCGGAGTAAGTATTAGAGTCAGGACTGATATAAATGTCAGTTATCCAAAGCTGAATGCATCATCAAAACAGCATCATTTTCATGCTTGACCTTCCGTACCATCATTCTAATCATGTGTGTGAATGAGAAAGATAAAATAGATGACAATGAGGGATGATTTACAGCAAATCATGGTAAAAAATAACATAATGGGCCTTTAAATGCAACCTTGCCTAAACTGTATAAATAATGTTAGTTCTCCTTGCCTGAATTTGTGGTAAAGAGGCAGAGGACAGAAATGACGACTTAATGGGAGATATAAAAAAAAAAGAGAGAGAGAAAGACGGAGAGATTACACTTTGTTAGAATATCTTAAGTTTAAACACAGTTTTAGCATTTTTTAAAATGGGGTAAATATTTAATAACATTTATATTAATGGATACTTCATACATTTCATAAGATGCCTTCTAAATAATTTTGACTGGAAATAACAAGATACTGTATTATTATGAATTTTAATTTTTGGGGAATTTCCTTGTTTAAGCAACAAAGGAAGAATGAAATCATATATTTGAAAATGTCATGATCATAGAAAATTGGCAGATTTGTATCGAAGCTCCTTATATTTCTACACCTCTCCCTAAAAAATAAGAAGTTATTTTTCTGAAAATTTATTTGGGAATAGACCGAAAAGGCAGTGTAAAATTAGAAGTTCTGAATTATTTTAAATTAAGAAAGTTTCTCAAGTTGTAAAGACAATAAAGGACACCAAAAGCTTAGAAAATATTTTATAAAGATTTCTAAAGTCATTAAAAAACCAAATTTTTCTATTCACTATTAGTCACAAAATACTGTAGTAGAAAAGCAAGATTGAAAGAGCACTTTAAAAAAGCAACAGAAGTCTTTCAAGAAAATAAGAAATATTTATATAATGTTTAATGGATTCATTGAACTGCCATATTAATCTATTTGAAGAATAATTTCATATTCACTCAACTAAATTTAGGAAAAAAATCTTAAAATATGTAAATATATATAAATACAAACACACACACACATATATATATATATGCACACACATAGCAGAAATTCCCTTCATATAGGAATTTTTTAACTTAAATCTTTAGCAGTGCTGTTTTCCATTCCAGCATCCAAATAACAAATGATAAAAGTTTAATTAAAATGTTTTGCAACTGTTTTAAATTTTTATAAGAAAGCAAATTGCAGCTACGTTCTAAATTTGATAAGGATTATTAGTTAACAAAAATGACAAAATCTTTCTTAATTTAACTTGCCTCATGGATGAAATCTCGAATAAGATTGGCTGCTTACTAATGACTGCTTTTCTGGTAGAAATAAACTAACCCATACATAGTCCTAGACTTGAAAAATAAAGAAAAACATTTTCATTCTAAATCCCTTCTAATGAAATCTAAGATTTCAGGCAAAATGTAATACGATTTCTTAAGTTTCATAAGAAAACAAAAATGTAAGAGCTGCACACTTTTGTATACACTGTTTTACAATGAAAACAAACATGTTTTTTTCCACCACTCCACTGAAATCAGTCTGTCTCACAATTTTTATTTCATACAGAATTGGCTATGCAGAATTTTAATATTTCTATTAATATATTTATATGCAAAGAGACTCATTTAGATATTTTCTGCTTGATGCAACAATATTTCTTTTTCCCAGGTTGAGCCAAACACACAGTTAATCTTTTCTGCTTTACACAATAGTATTCAGTTATCCTTTTTGACTGAAAGGGAAGATATGTGAACCACACACACACACACAACCAGTTCCTTAGGAAAACCAGAGAACCAAGAAAAAATCAAAGTTTTACAAAGGCAAACTCCTATGTGGATTTAAAAGAGTAAAGTGAAAGAAAGAAAGAATAAAGGGGGAAAGGAATGTTGGAAGAGAGAAAGGAAAATAATCATAAGGAAGAGAGAGTGTACAGAGCTTCTGTGGATTTGCTTCTAAAACGACGTTAATGGTCTCATTTCAGGCAAAATCAGGCCAACCAGTTCAGCAGTTTTGCTGTCATAAGTTCTAAAATACCATGGCTGCTGTACCCAGATTTCCTACAAAGCCTTTCAGGAGCACCACTGCTCACATATAGGCCATGGCTATTTCTAGCCTCTCTGCTGATCTGCTTGAAGACACCCCTTAGATTAATACAACTAAGAAACCCTAGGGTTGAGGAATCGAAGTACTGGCTAACAGCCAAACAGAACCAACCTACAGGTAACTGGGCATGTCAGGCTTAGGTGATTTATTCTCTCCAGAGAGAACAGAGAATAGCCACAGAAAGGAGGCAGTAGAGGAGGATTTGTAAATAAGCACGTCATCTGAAAATAGGTGGGGAAGAGGGAAGGCAAGGCAGGTCGTACGGTTTAAAGGTCACCTGGCCTCGGCCTGAGTCAGTTATTTCTCTGACTGTCTCCAGTCCTGCCTTTCAGGAATATCCTTCCCAGTCTGTTAGGTTGTCTTACTTCACCCCTGTTCTTGCAGCTGGGAAGAAACTGTATTTTTATTCTTTTACAGTTTTCCACGGGAAGCCGCTATGGGCACTCCGGGTCTAGCACCGTGCCTCAGCTACAGGGTGATGGACTCTCCTGGTTTGCCTGGGACCCAGAAGCTTCAACGACCTGAGATGTTCAGTGCTTAAACCAGAAATGCCATGGATAAACAAGGGCACGTTGTTGATCACCCTCCCTGCCCACAAATTTCTTTTTTGTCCTCAGGTCCCATCAGCCACCCAGATAATCTTACAAAGTCAGGACAAGGAAGAAAATCAGTTAAACTAAAGTTATAAGTATAAAATGGAAGTTCAGGGAACCCTTAGAAAGCCTACAGCATCAGTAAACTTTATTTACTAAAGGGGAAAAAATTGCCTATGGTATATAAATCCTATGGTAACTGTTAATCCCCTCCAGAAGGAAAAAAAAAAAGTTAAAAATAAAATAAAAAAGAATGCAGCTGATAAATTACTTACTGAAAATGTAATGCTCAAAGCAGTTACCACAATGCAATTATTATTGGACTTGATTAAACATAAAAATAAATCTTTTACTTCTCTGTCATCCCTTTAGTGCATACAATGAAAGGAAAAGCCTTTTTAAAAGGTACCTCACGGCCAATTCTTTCCCCCCCTAATTCTGCATTGTAACAAACAAAGGTAAAATCAAAAATCATGCAGGCAGTGAAGTATAAGCTTTTTCCCATTATCCTTAGAAGGGTGACAATGCCAATTAAAAACACGTTCCCATGCAGCTCTCAGCAAATGCTTTTTTTATTCTTTTTAACTCCTTGATAGTGGAATGCCTTATAAAATGGAAAAGTATCACAAAGTATAAGGGCTTATAAATCATCAATATTTCTGGACAATCAATCTGTGTGTCTACAGGACCTTGCCTAACCTCATTGACATAAATAATGCTCCCTGTTGATAAAGTCTGAGACGAAAAATGAGGATCTAATCTCTACAAATATATGCTAACAATGTTGCCTCTCTTAAAGTAACAAGAAAAGAATTGGATTATTCAATACAGCATGGCCAAATTAAGTTATTTCTGCTTTCAGCGGAAGATTGCAGCCACATCTTATACGCAAGTCTCAATGTGACTTTTTCCCTCTGTTGAGATACTTGACTTTGATTTTATTTTTATCATAAACGCTCTGAAATGCCAACACCACACCATTCCTACAAAACAGGCTTTTATCCACTTTTTTTAAAGTCCGCGTTCAAGTTAGAAGTAAGTCATATCTCCAGATCTCGTTTTGTAAAGGTTGTACTTGCCACAGGCTTAACACAACGGTAGGAGACAGTGTGGAAGGGATCGATAAAGTAGTATTACCCTGTGTGATGGTGAGTCTCTGCAGGATGTTCCAGCTTAACTCTGCGGTCTGCGCTAACAGTCCATCCTTACCCACTGGGAGAGTGCGCTAAAGCGCTCTTCTGGACCATGAGCCCCCCAACTACGATGAGAAACACTTCCTTCACCTGGCTCTGGACCTGCTTTCATAAAGCTGAAGCAAATCTGGATGCCAGAAGACAGAGTTTCAAATTTGAAAGACAAATGCAGAAACACCCTGAAGTCGGAGGGCATAGGCCCTGACATTCTGACAGGTGTATGCATCCTTCAGGGAAGTTTCACTTTGGCAGGAGGCTGCCAGAGGCCGCTATTCTTCAAGCTCAACGTGTCACCTGTGATTTGAAAAAGGCAACGACTGTGGTGGCAAGGATGTGATGCTGCCGTGGAATAAGCTTTTAGGAATTGCCTCTTTTACCGGCCAAGTAGACTTGGGGAATAATATGGTAAATTGTGCCTCCAAAGAAATGCTTATAATTTTTCATTTGTCACTGCAAGAGTAAAATTGCAACTCTGTGGGTAAGGGTGTTGCAAGGGATAAGGAAGTGACCACACTGTTCCTATTCCTGTTACTAGAGATCAGTTGATGCTGTGCAGGCCTGGAGACCTCAGGGCTTTCCGTGTTTTACAACAACAACAAAAAATAGGGAATACCTGTAGTTCCTTTTTTTTTTTTTTTTCTTATAAGCACACCGGTAAAGAATCTACCTGCTATACAGCAGACTCAGGAGACTTGGGTTCAATCCTTGAGTTAGGAAGATCCCTTAGAGGAGGAAATGGCAACCACTCAGTATTTTTGCCTGGGGAATACCGTGGACAGAGAAGCCTGGCAGGCTATGGTCCACAGGTTTGCAAAAGAGTTGGACACAACTTAGGGACTAAGCATTAAGCACACTTAGACTCATTAACTAAATGGACCTCATTTGCTACTCAGGCAATGATAAGTCATACAAATTCACCTCCAGGGCCTTATGAGGCAACACCTGACTTCAGTCCTTTTCTGTGTCACTAATTATCTTTCAGGCCACATTTCAACTACTTTCTCTGACACAAATATCATTCACCTCTTGCATCAACTGCTCCTCTCAGCAGACTAGATTATTTTTCCTCTGAGCCTTGATACTCACCCCAGTCCCTAGGACAAGACCAAGTCACTTCTCATTCATCTATTGTATCTTCAAATACCTGACTCAAGATGTGTCATTATTTGACAAACGTTGACAGAGACCTTTCCATGGAATACGTGCAAATAAATAAGGACAGTTCTGCAGAGAACTGTATTTTCTGCCTCTAAGCAAATTAACTGCAGGGGATTGAAGCCAACTTAAATAGGACATTTTCAGATTCAAACATGTTAGACTCTCTCTCCATTCTAGAAGGAGAACACTTAAAGAGATAGATTTGGAAATTTGGTGTAATGAGTTCTTCCCTTAGCAGTAGTGACTGCCCTGTATTTTAATATTTTAGGACTTATGTATTTACTTATATCTCAAGCAATACTTTAATATACAACTATTATCCATCCAGCACAAACACCATCTAGAAATCTTCGAGGCAGCCAGGTGAAAACCTGGACAAAAGAGCCCTTTCTCTTTATCATGTGGAACAAATTTATTTCCCTTTTGTCTAAACACTGCCTGCCTGGACTACATCTGGTTGTTACTTTTCCAACTAAAAGCATCATTAATGTGATTAACTATAACATGGCTGCCCTGGGTCGGCACCTTCAGCAACAGTAAGAACTTGTGAAAGCTCTGACATCGCAGCTTCTCTTTACCATATCCCAGATAAAACACTTAGGTCAAGCTACCTATGGCCCCTGAAAGTGGGAAAGGATAGTCTTAAAAATACTATTTTGGTTCTGTACCCAGATCAAATCACAAGAATCACACAGAGACTCCTTTCTTCTCCGTCTTGATAGAGTTACACTCCCTATTTATTAAATTGATATCTTTTTCTAGTAGCTCAGAAATTATAATATTTACATAGAAGATACCTTTGTAACAATAATGCCTGCCCTCACAGGACAAAAATCTAACAGAGAAGTCACAAATACAACTGGTTATAATGGAGACCTCTTCAAAGAGCTGGACAAGGCAATGGCACCCCACTCCAGTACTCTTGCCTGGAAAACCCCATGGATGGAGGAGCCTGGTAGGCTGCAGTCCGTGGGGTCACTAAGAGTCGGACACAACTGAGTGACTTCACTTTCACTTTCATGCATTGGAGAAGGAAATGGCAACCCACTCCAGTATTCTTGCCTGGAGGATCCCAGGGACGGGGGATCCTGGTGGGCTGCCGTCTATGGGGTCGCACAGAGTTAGACATGACTGAAGCGACTTAGTAGTAGCAGCAGCAGCTTCAAAGAGCAAAGGTTTTGAAGTCAGACAAGCATAGTACCTCTTCTGCTTCGAAAGCAAATAGTCATTTGAATTTCTTGGCTACATTGTACCTATTTCTCAGAGGGATAAATGAGATCCAACTGTGAGTTCTTTAGTCCACTGCTCCCAAATAATACACATAAAATAAATAGATGCTATTTCAAGAAATATACTTATGATAATGCACAACCCAGGAAAATGGAATTATAAAATGTTAGGAAAAAATTCAATGAGTTGCAGTAAAGGGTAGCCCTACCTGGCTGGTGGTTCAAGGGAGACTTCAGAAAAGGTAAAGTGCTATATTTACTCACAAAGAAAAGTTGGGTAAATAGAATGGCAGGTTGAGGGGAGGAGTATCAGAGGAAAAAACTGGCAGCTTCAGAAATTACTAGGATTGACTAGGATGTCCAGTTCCCACAGAGAATATTCTAGAAGACCAATCTGGACAAACAGGAAAAAGACTAATTGAGAGTGTATCACCAAAGTTTTACTATTGATTTGAATGAGGTTCTCTGAATGTTGCAAGATTTACCAGATTTTTACAAAGCAATCTGATAACTTTGTATAAGGTTGTAAATTGGAAATGACCTCAAAACAGGGAGGCAGAAGCACTGAAATACTTTAGGATCAAAGAAACAAGGGCCTTTTATCAGATCAATGACAGAATGAAAAATAAATGACAGAAAGGAGAAACACTGAAAGGAGAAAATACAGGATTTAGCAATTAATTGGATGCTGAGTAGGACAGAGGGAGAACAAATAATAAAGACACATTTCAAGTCCAGATGTCTAACACTAGGACAAAATGTTAGAGAGAAGAAAATAATCAGTGTTGGAGATGATGTTAGCTTTTTGATCACACAAGCTAGCTTGGCTCTTGTTAAATTCATTACATCGTTTGAAACTTAAAATGCAAATTGTCCTACCATTGGCCATCTGAAAATAAAATTACTGATGATATCAACTTCTAAATAAGTATAACATCTGTGATGCTTAATATGTTTCAGGGCATATTTAGAATTGAAGATAAAGGGGTTCTATTTCTCAAAAAATAAAAGTTAAAAGAATTTTAAAGGACAAAAACATCCATTTTACCATCTTAAAACAAAGCAATATGGCATCTAAAATATTTACACTGCATACAAAACTAAAACTTTGCCACATGCAAATTCTATTTACCAACCATTGTTCTTCAGTATTTCATGAAAGGAGGTCTGTACTTAACAAGACTAATAATATGTCAAAACAACAGTGTGGGAAGTGAGGGCAGTAGGGAGAACCTCAAAACAAACCCGCCTGATCAGAGGAGGCATTTGCTTCATGTGACAGGGAAAATTAAATCTTCATGCCTACATAAGTGTCTAAGAATAAGCCCAAGTTGAAGGTAGCATTAATCTCAATCACTGTTTATTTGTGAGTATTTAGACATATTACATGCAGGGTATGTTTCCATTATTGTTGTTTTGAATGAAACACGCAGCATTTCATTGTGAGGAAACCAGGGAAATAATTTTCTCAGTTGCAGAACTCTGGTAACAAAGTAAAAAAAAACTACAAAACTCAGCTCATTTATAGCTGTGTGTCTAGCCTGTCTTTATTTCAAGGGGGTGAAGAAAGGAAATCAAGAACAAACCATTCTCTCACAAGTTATTAATAATAGAATTTTCATAACTTATTATACATTTGATGTTTAAAAAATACTCACATATGGATCATTAAGATGTGTCTGAAGAGCATTTCAGCAAAAAAGTGGTTAACATTCATCATAGCCTTTCAAAACCAAATTGAATTCTACTTTATCTGAAAACTTTCCAATGCAATATTACTTTTTCTTACATATACAGTCTGCAACTTACCTAGGGCACTATTTATCATTTGGACAACTTAAGTACACACACACACACACACACACTCACACACCAAAAAAAAAAAAAAAATCACCTTGAGACAAATAAGAAATTCTCTCCTGTGAAACTCAAAAGTGTAGTAAAATGATAAGTAGGAAGCATTCACATTTTATTCATTAACTTATGCAGACAAGTATGATGTACACAAACCAAAAAAAAAGAAGGTTCCAACATGCTATTGGTCATAATCATCATCTTTGCTTCCTCCATTCCACAGAGTTTGTTCATTTTTACAAAGACAATATAAGCTGTGATGGAAAGACTAGTGCCCAGAGGAGCCTTCCAATTATCCACACTGGTAGCCTAGCCCATCTGAGACCCTCAACAGGTATGGGTCAGGATTTAAGGATTCAAAATAATTATTGCAAAGGAAATGCTTGAATGAATAATTTCTCTTTGGTATTCAATTCAGATGCCATAGTGAAGCAGAGAGAAAGGAAGCAGAAATTTGGGGGTTTAAAAGTTATCAGTAACATGGCAATAATAAAATTCAAGTTTGTCAATTGTTTCGTGGGCATAGTACATAGATGCTAAAAGAGTCATTTCAAGGTAAAGTCCAGAGATCATACTTACAGGTACCACAGTCAAAAGAGTGTTATGTGCCACCTGCTATAAATATTCACACTTCAGAATTCTGGGTCCTACACTACAGACAAAAAGCCAGAAGGAAATCTATTTCCAGAGTTAACATGAATATTTAAGGCTATTTTGTATACAGAGATTGGGGCAAGGAATGTGGTCAGGAGAAGAATCATAGATCTTTAGACCCTGATCTAGATTTTTGGTCAAATCCAAGAATGTATCCAATTTACTTTTTGAGAGATAAGGTCTTATAGGAAATAAAAAGACTTTCCTAGGGATTTCTCTTACAAGCAGCAAAAATTAAAATGAAAGGTCAGGGACTTCCCTGGTGGTCCAGTGTTTAAGGATCCAGCTGCTAATGCAGGGGACATGAATTCAATTCCTTGTCCTGGAAGATCCCACATGCTATGGACAACAAGCCCACACAATGCAACTACTGAAGCCTGTGTGCCGAGAAATCCAGGCTTCAGCAGAAAGAGAAGCCACCACAATGAGAAGCCAGAGTATTACAACTAGAGAGTAGCCCCTCCTCTCTACAACTAGAGAAAGCCCTGCCACAGCAACAAAGACTCAGCACAATCAACAATAAATAAGTAAATTTATCTTAACCAAAGGAAGGTCAAAATATTGATAACTTCTGCTCTGAAACCACCACTCTCCCATCTTGGAGGCAGACTTAATATTAAGAGTAGTCAAGAGCTAGGGCTTTGGATGTAAAGCTCTAGTCTGGTTGTGAGTCCAAGCATCACCACAGCTAAATAAGTGGCCTTAGGAAAAATCACCCTTCCCTAAGCCTCAGGATCTAAATTCTTAAATGGATAAACTGACAATAACCTGATGATTATGACTGTTGGAGGTTTAAGCGAGAGGATCTCTCCCTCTAGTTTAGCACACTGCCTGAGTTCTATCAGTTCAGTTCAGTTCAGTCGCTCAGTCATGTCCGACTCTTTGCAACCCCATGAATCACAGCATGCCAGGCCTCCCTGTCCATCACCAACTCCCGGAGTTCACTCAGACTCACGTCCATCGAGTCAGTGATGCCATCCAGCCATCTCATCTGTTGTCTCGTTCTCCTCCTGCCCCCAATCCTTTCCAGCAACAGAGTCTTTTCCAGTGAGTCAGCTCTTCGCATGAGGTGGCCAAATACTGGAGTTTCAGCTTTAGCATCACTTCTTCCAAAGAACACCCAGGGCTGATCTCCTTTAGAATGGTTGCATCAATTCCTGGGTATAATGCACATTGGTATCAAATGTCCTCGGAAAAGAAAAGATCTCTCCTTTCAATATGTATATTCTAGGATCTTTGAGAAATGCTCTATATTGAACACTGTGCTGTATATCCAAATATAGCATACTATTCTCATTTGTTGGGCAACTGTCCTCATTTGTGAGTGCCTATTCCACACTGTTCTTAAATATTTGAAACAAAACTCCTGCTGTTTGGAGAAGACACACTGGCTCAGTGTGACTTCAGCCTATGTTAAGTCTTCATCAAAAAAAGGAGATGAGGAAGATTCAATTCATTTGAAGGACATATACTAAATTAACCTTAAAAATGCATTCCAATATACAGTAGGTACAGATAAATACTGTTTGGATTCCACTTATATGAGGGACCTAGAATAGTCAAACTCAGAGTCACAAAGTACATTTGTAGATGCCAGGGGCCAGGGAGCAGGGCGGGGTGGGGTGAAGGGGTAGAGGGGAGGATTGGGGAATTAGTGTTTAATGGGGACAGAGTTCTAGTTTAGGAAAGTAAAAAATCCAGGAGATGGATGATGGTGAGTGTTGCACAACGATGTGAATGTACTTAGTAAGTAAGTAAAGTCGCTCAGTCGTGTCCGACTCTTTGTGACCCCATGGACTGCAGCCCACCAGGCTCCTCAGTCATGAGATTCTCCAAGCAAGAATACTGGAGTGGGTTGCCATTTCCTTCTCCAGTGAATGTACTAAGTGAATGTACTTAGTGCCACTGAACTGCACAGTTAAATATAGCTAAAATAGATTGTTTTAGATTATGTGACTTTTACCACAATGACAAAAATTATTTTTTAAAAAAGGAGGTGATTTAATCGTGGTTTTGTGATGATTTCTGGGTACAATCCCAAGTGCCAAGGGAAAAAACACCTTTTTAAAGATCCTCTGAGAATTTGTCTTTGTTCACGCCTTGAGATCCTTTTTCCACTTTTCTCTTCCCTATTCTGGGTGCTAGGAAACAGAACTCTAGAGTTGGCTTCACCTGCCCTGTGGAGTCCTACTGGGTTTAGCCAGTGAGAGGCAAGAGCAATTGTTTGGAGGCCAAGAGATAAGTAAGTAAAGTCGCTCAGTCGTGTCCGACTCTTTGTGACCCCATGGACTGCAGCCCACCAGGCTCCTCAGTCATGAGATTCTCCAAGCAAGAATACTGGAGTGGGTTGCCATTTCCTTCTCCAGTGAATGTACTAAGTGAATGTACTTAGTGCCACTGAACTGCACAGTTAAATATAGCTAAAATAGATTGTTTTAGATTATGTGACTTTTACCACAATGACAAAAATTATTTTTTAAAAAAGGAGGTGATTTAATCGTGGTTTTGTGATGATTTCTGGGTACAATCCCAAGTGCCAAGGGAAAAAACACCTTTTTAAAGATCCTCTGAGAATTTGTCTTTGTTCACGCCTTGAGATCCTTTTTCCACTTTTCTCTTCCCTATTCTGGGTGCTAGGAAACAGAACTCTAGAGTTGGCTTCACCTGCCCTGTGGAGTCCTACTGGGTTTAGCCAGTGAGAGGCAAGAGCAATTGTTTGGAGGCCAAGAGAAAGGGAAGTCCAAGGTGTTGCTTCCGCAACTTATCTTCCCACGCCCTCTGCTTCCTGTGAGTCTTCAGGTTCCTGAAGTGGCTGTGTCCATCTCCAGTCACACTTCTGTTCATTCTCTTTCAAAGTTCCCACTGGAAAACAGGCTCTGGTCAACACAGTGCTCCTTGCTTGTCCCTTCAGGCCTGGAGCGGCAATGGCTGCCCCACAACTGCCATTCCCTGGGTGCCTCATCACTCCTTACTGATCCCTCTAACTCTGCCTAGACCTTCATACTTAGTTACTTTATTAACTAACCTGTCTCTGGCGGAACCTTTAGAGTGAGCCATCTGTTTCCAACTGGGTCCCCGCCTGAGATAATTACTTTAAAAAGCATGACAACAAAATTTTGTAAAGCAATTATCCTTCAATTAAAAAATAAATAAATTTAGAAAAAAAAGAATAATAAAAAAGAAATGAAAGTGAGTGGTTACGTTTTGGCGATCACACATATAGGGAAGTCAGAGAAGGTTTCACAGATAAAATGACAATTAAGACTTGTAGGAACTGATGGAGTAAGCCATGAAACTACCAGAGAGAAGTTTTGTACTGATAGTGAATAGCAAGTTCAAGAGGGGAAGCCTATTCAGAATCTTCAAGGTAGGGAAGGAGGCTGGTGTGCCTGGAACAGAGTCAAAAGCCCTATGCATATAGGGTGGCATTACGTGGGCCACGATGAGATCAGCCAGGTAATGAATTCTACAGAAATAAGATAGAATGGCTTAGGAAAGAACTGCAGAGGGGAAGAGGGTGAGCCTGCGATCAGCAGAGGACAATGAAAAGGAGAAACTGGGGCAACACAAAGAGAACAAGAGGGAGTGATATCCAAAAAATCACCTGAAACGAGTATAAGAGGCATGCTGCTGCTAAGTTGCTTCAGTCGTGTCCAACTCTGTGCGACCCTATAGAGGGCAGCCCACCAGGCTCCCCCAACCCTGAGATTTTCCAGGCAAGAACACTGGAGTGGGTTGCCATTTCCTTCTCCAATGTAGGAAAGTGAAAAGTGAAAGTGAAGTCGCTCAGTTGTGCCTGACCCTCAGCGACCCCATGGACTGCAGCCTACTAGGCTCCTCCATCCATGGGATTTTCCAGGCAAGAGTACTGGAGTGGGGTGCCATTTTCCAAAAAGGGTTATACATTCACTTTGGCCTGAACAACTTTGCTTTTTGGAAGAAATTTCACACACACACACACAGACACACACACACCCCATACCCAGCTAGCATTTATGCAGGAGGTTGACTTACTGCACCTGCTGCTGCCACTGCTAATTTGCTTCAGTCGTGTCGGACTCTGTGTGACCCCATAGGTGGCAGCCCACCATCCTCCCCCATCCCTGAGATTCTCCAGGCAAGAACACTGGAGTGGGTTGCCATTTCCTCCTCCAATGCAGGCAAGTGAAAAGTGAAAGTGAAGTCGCTCAGTTGTGTCTGACTTCAGCAACCCCATGGACTGCAGCCCTCCTCCCTCCATGGGATTTTCCAGGCAAGAGTGCTGGAGTGGGGTGCCATTGCCTTCTCTGTACTGTATCTGAGATTTAGACAAATCCTATTTAGAGAGTGACCTGCAAACCAGTGTGGTTTTACTAGGCTAGAAAATGGTAGTAACAATCTGTTTGTATATTTTTCCCTGAGAAAAGAATCGAAAAGAATCATATATTTGTTAATCCTCCCACAAGGATTTCTGTAGGGTATTAACCCTTCTCAGAAATAGCATCAGCTATTCTCAAGAAAGAGGGAATCGGAATCTACTTGTTTGACATGAACAAGAATGTGAGCCCGAGAGCAGGCGGGTGCCTGGGTGCTGCAGGAAGCCCTGGGACTGCCGACACCCGAACCGTGCGCTCAGCAGGGCTCTGCCGTGGTCTACACGTGCCACAGTGCGGGATGCCCTTGTCTGCCAAGAGCTGGGCTAAACATCAGATACACGTACATCACCCAGGTGAGGCTGCTCTTTTCCAGAGAGGTCATTTATACATGAGTACAACTCGTGAAATAAATACATGAGGCAGGAAACAATTTTCATTTTAACTTCAACTCCATTTAAAACTCATTCATCTTTTATTCTGTGGCACCAAAAGGATAGACCAAAGAGGGGTATGGATCATAGTGGAATTTTCCTTTTGGAAATATTCTTGTTATGATAAATGTATCATTTCCTCCATACAGACACATCAATACGGGCAAGTGAAATTTTCAGTTAGCATAGCTGCTACTGTGAACAGCAATAACAGCCAGTATTTATTAAGTATTTAATATGTGCTGAGTGTGTTACACAGACCTTCATTTCTTCCTCTCAACAACACCGTGAGGACAGCACTGCTACCCTTTATTTTACAAAGAGAGAAACAGACGTTCAGGGAGTTGATGTAACTCACCCAGGATGAGACTACCCATAAATGGTTGCGCTATGAACATTGGAGGGGCTTCCCAGGTGGCACCGTGGTAAAAAATCTGCCTCCAATGCAGGAGATGCGAGAGACACAAGTTTGATCCCTGGGTTGGGAAGATCCCTTGCAGTAGGAAAAGCCAACCCACTCCAATACTTCCTTGCCTGGAAAATCTCATGGACAGAGGAGCCTGGCAAGCTACAGTCCATAAGGGCTGCAAAGAGTCAGACACAGCTGAGTGGCTGAGTATATATACACACGAACATAGGAAGTCTGACACTGGCAGCAATGAAATATAATATGATTGTTACTTGCTCGTGTTTAATGATGGATATTTACCATGAAGCATAACCTTGACATGGATTTTATTTCCATGTTTTCCTTTCCACAACTACTATCATCCCATTTTAGAGATGAGAAAATTGAAGCATAAAGAATTGAGATAGATTGCCCTGACTCAGGCTGCCAAGGAGGGAAGAGATCTGCAATCTATACCTAAGTCTTCTGACTTCAAAGAAAGCACTATATTCCACTGCACAGACACTTCCATGCTCAGGTTTAATTTAACGCTATTATTAAACACAGGCAGCCTTTTCAAATATCCATGCACGTTTATAGCACACTTAACTACGGTCAAGTCCTTGTGCTAACTGCTACAATTGAATGCAAAGAAGTTCCCTCTATCAGTAATCTTAAAAGGAAGCTAGGCAAACAAAGCACAAAGGTTCATGAAAATTTTCAAGTTTGCTTCTATTCAACATAACTTTTAAAAAATATTCAGAACATGTCAGAAGCGAGGATGTGATTATGTCAATGGGGAAGAGAATTCACAGGGTGAAGACATCCCTGTGGACTTGTCCAACTGCAAGTTTCTGGAATGAAGCTAATGCCAACCTTAAAAGAGGAGACTTTCAAAAAGTGAAAAAGAAAAAAAAAAAAAGAATATATGAACAGAATATGGAGAAAGACGTGTGGACAACTTTACCAAAGACAGCTGGCAAACGCAGAGGGTACTTAGTGCAAACCACAGAGTCCAAATTCCAGGCTGAGTTTGGACTGTATTCTGTAAATGAAGACGTTTGACCTCAAGCAAACATGATACAAAACACTGCCTGGAGACGATAAATTTTCTACACGAGATAATTACCAACAATTCAAACTTCTACACAGAAAGTAAATAAAGCTATAGCGCACACAAGAGTGGATGTGAGATTGTTGGGAACACCTATCTGGGCTCCCCCCACCGGCATGTTTAGGCTCACAACGAAAACAGGCAGATTGATTTTCCCTGATTAAGGCTGCTTCAGTCTGGTCTGATGAGTAAATACCCAAAGCAGCCACATGCTTAGCTGCCCTCCCTCTGCAATTACTACCTTTTTTTTTCCCCCACACTTCAAATTTGCAGGTCTAAATTTGTAATTCTTCACTTGTCAGAGTAAGCAAACCTATCAGTCACTTAATCTTGTAATTCCCACCCCCACCCCCGCCCTTCTAAGAGGGACATTCACTCCTTCATTTTTCATTTATTCAAGTATGCTTACTGAATACCTACAAAGCTCCAGGCCAGGTAGGCTTTGGAGATGCAAAAATAAAATATCATCTCAGTCTTCAAAGTGCTCTTTGTGCCTGAGGTACACAGAAGAGGGGGCAGTCAGGATATGCTGGCCAAATGCTGTAATAGTCTTAAATACAGGGCGCTATGTGATCACACAACGGAAAGCCTTAAGGCTGCCTGGTGCATCCTAGCATGCCTTCCAGAGCAAGGCATTTTTAAACTGAGGTGTGAGGGGATGGAATGAACCGGGAGATTGGGATTGACATATGTACACTACTATGCGTGAAATAGGTAACTAGTGAGAACTTACTCTAGCACAGGGAACTCTACTCAGTGCTCTGTGGTAACCTCAGTGGAAAGGAAATTCAAAGAACAGGGGCTATGTGCATACGTATGGCTGGCTCAGTGTGCTATACAGTAGAAACCAACACCACATTGCAAAGCAACTGTACCCCAGTAACATTTTTTTAAAAGAAGCATGTATGAATAACTAGCTCCCTTCTGTCAACAGATATTAAAAAGATTTGCAAACATGAAAACAATGCCACTCTTCTCACTAATTTTTTAATTAAAATCTTGTTTACATTTTAAAAAACAATAAATAAATAAACTGAGATGCGAGGAATAAGCAGCTATTCTTCAGGGGGCCAAGAAGGGAAAAGATACTCCTAGCAGAGGCTGAAGAATGTCCACATGCTTAGGAATCAGGATAAGTGCACAGTCGTCCAGAAGGGAGTTTAGGATAGGGGAAGAAGGATCGAGAGGGCCTCGATAGTGCACAGGGTTTGAATCTGACTTGGTGACTGCATTTGTGGTTTACAAACAAGCATAGCGGGAGACCTAAGGAGTGAATGAATAGCAACTGAATAAAAGTCATGTACATCTCAAAGTTAATTAAAAAGATAACCTAATTTTTTCTTGGTGATGCCATCCAACCTTCCCATCTTTTGTTGTTTCCTTTTTTTTTCTGCCTTCAATCTTTCCTAGCATCAGGGTCTTTTCTGACTCAATGGACATGAGTTTCAGTGGACTGCGGGAGATGGTAAAGGGCAGGGAAGCCTGGCGTGCTGCAGTCCATGGGGTCACAAAGAACTGGACATGACTGAGTGACTGAACAACAACAAAAATTTTGTCTAGTGAACTTATCTACAGTCTTAAGTAACTAAAGGCATCATGATTTGTCAGAATTTATAGGTAAACTTGCTGATTCTCCGCAAAAGTATACCTTTGTCTTCTCCCAGGACTGAGTCAATGATGTCAGCTAAACAATCATCATTAAACGCTCTTAGATGTTAGTTCTTTGACAACTTCCCAGCCAAGCGTTTGGCTGAGACCGTCAAGTGGCCACAGTTTGAAAGGGAAGGGATGATGAGGAAGGTTTTATCTTGCCCATTCGAGAAATTTTAGGAAAAACAGGTCATGTTTTTGGTTAATCTTGAAAGTGAAAGTGAAGTCGCTCAGTCGTGTCCAACTCTTTGCGACCCCATGGACTGTAGCCTACCAGGTTTCTCTGTCCATGAGATTTTCCAGGCAAGAATACTAGAGTAGGTTGCCATTTCCTTCTTCAGGGGATCTTCCCAACCAAGGATTGAACCTGGGTCTCCCGCATTGTGGGCAGATGCTTTACCATCTGAGCCAATGCTTTACCATCTGGTTAATCTTAACCCATCCTAAACACACATCTAAACTAACCATGAGGCTGTGAGGACAAATTATCTTTGGTAATACTGAGAAATATCCACTTCTGGTGTCCCACATCTCCAGAAGAATTATCAGAGAGGAATGACCTAATACTGAGAATAAGCAATGTGGGTATTTAACAATCAGTGATAAAATGGTAACAGAAAATAATGGACACCAGATATGAATGCCATCTCTATACTCACTGTTCTATGTGTTATGTAAAGCATATTAGATTCTGGCAGAAAGTTTATATGGAGCTGAAAATTTACATGGAAGTGTGTTTTAAATAACTTTTCTTACAGGTGACCCAGGTTAACTGGACACATATTTGGGACTTAAAACAATTAAAACTATAGTAAACCTCCCTTTAAAGAACATCATCACAAGCTTAATTTTGCCCAAAGCTCTTAACAATATTATGAGACAGAAAGGACAAAGATTTTCATGTCCAGCCTACCTGAACAGACACAGATAATGGATAGAACTTTCTAAGGACAGGTTATAAAATTGGCAGAGGTGAAATAAGTATCAGTGACCAGGAAACCAAATATCAGGGGACTTACTCTCAGCTTCAGTATGAAGACTGGAAAAATAGAGAATGTGATTCAGTCTTTTCTACATGAAAGTGTGTTTGCATTTGGTGTGTGAATGTTAGAACAAAACTTTGTAAATATAATCTTTACTGTGGCCATGGAATTAATACTTAACAATAATAATAATGGAACAGCAACAGCTTTAATTTGCTACTTGAATGACCACTTAGAAAATGTTTCACTATTCATCATATAACTTGAACTTCCTTTCAATATTATGAAACTGGTAGATGATAAAGTGATATTCAGAAATTTTATTCAGGATTTTGCAGGAAGCAAATGGCGGAGAGAGTTAGAAATTCTGGCAGTTCCATTTGTAGCCCAATGTAGCAACAAAATCTCAAGGAAATTTCCAAATTCTCCCAAACTGTTAGAATCTATCCCTCCCTTGAACAGTATTCATATATGTCTGGATGTACAACCACACTCAATTTTTAAATCAACAGCACAGTTATTTGCACATCTTACTTGTCTTACTATCTTCAATAACGCCACAGTAAAGAAACCACTGTCATGCTCAGCCTAACGATTTCAGGGATTGTCAAACCAAACCTCTCTTTAATTTACTTTGACTTGTCATGTAGGTCTCTTGGAAGGAATAATTAATGCTCATTGGTATCTGTGTCTTTTCTTCTTTGTGATCACTCAGCCAGATTACATTCTCTGCCTTTCTTTAAGTTCATGTCAGAGATCCAGCCAATGGAGCCCAAGTAGAAATGAGGCCCCCAGTGTTGAGCAGAACCAACTAAGGAAAATCTCCCATTTATAATCCTTTCTCTTTTTTCTCAGTGACTCACCAACCAGAGAAGACCCCAAAAGATTGGAGCCACAATACAGAAGGGGCCTGGGACCACAATACAGAACACCACCTGTGATGGGCAGAGTTCATCTCTTCCCATCCCTTCTCTACTTCCTGCTCCCACCAACCTACAGTGGACTGTGTGATGTAAGTGAAAAAGAAACTCTTATGATGTTAAGCCACTGAAATTTGGAAGTTTTTTTATTATAGCTGTTAGCCTACCCAGACTGATATAACTCTCCATTATAAGAAGTTAATATCTACAAAGAACTAATATCTTTAGACTCCAAAAGAGCATACATTATAAAGAGATTTTAATCAGCTATTTAAAATTACTGATTCTGAGAATGCATTTGGGGGGAAACCCACAATGCTGCCCTTTCAAATAAAAACATAATCATAATTTTTATGATCAATCAAAACTCCTATCATAGAAATCTTTAAGTCTTGATAGATAAATTCAATGAAGCACAGACTGTAATATAAGACTGGTATCAGATATCCGGGGCACACTAATAAGCAAAGTATAAATGGACAAATCTAATTTAAGCAACCCTGCTGAGTCATTCGAGATATCTATCTACCCAAAATGAACATAATCCATTAGCATCAAAATAACAAAGTCTCCCCACCCCCCACAAATACAGAAGGGTCTAGTTCTGCTCATGACTTTTATCAGCACGACATGTGGCTAATATTCATTTATCAAACAGTATGTGTATTGTTTTGTGTTCAAATAATTATCAGTTAATGAAGCTTTAAAAAAGAGTCTCTCACATCCAGATTGAATTACTCTTTCTATGGTGCTTACCCTCATATTCCTAAATACTTAAAATGTTCCCAAAGTAAATGAGGTCAGCTTGTGTAAGCGCAGAAGCAATATGATATTTTAGCCTCAAAGCATAATAGGAAGAATATTAGAGCATATTCATTCAATTAAAAAATGGAGTAAAATATTCCATATGTGGCTACATGCCTTTTACATCTCTAGTAAAGATACATCATAGAAATATATATGACCTCTAGGTGACTTTTATAGTAAAATTTGAAGTCCTAACAATTCCATTTGATGGGAGAGAAAAAAAGTTCAGAGTCTGAGAGCAGAAGTGTCTCACCTGGAGCCACACAGGAATCTAACCCTGGGTGGAGAAAGATATCTTCCAGACCTCATTTTGCTGGCTGCTGGTTCCCATGCCTTTTTATTCCCATCCTGACCCTTTCACTACTGAGATGAGAGAGGTTCTTACGTTAAGCTGGAATATTTGCCAGGTAGTATGCATAGTCCTCTAGAGCTTCCCAGGAAGTGCAGTAGTAAAGAATTCACCTGCCAATGCAAGAGACACGGGTTCGATTCCTGGGTTGAGAAGATTCTCTGGAGTAGAAAATAGCAACCCACTCCAGTATTCTTGCCTGGAAAATCCCATGGACAGAGGAGCCTGGCAGGCTGCAGAGTTGGACACAACTGAGCATCGCGGATGACCAGTTTCTAATTTGGAAAAAAAAGGTTTACTTTCTCTAGCACTTACAATGCAATCACACTTGTACCCTAAACAAAGGGCCCAGGATGCACAATGCAGAGAGTGCCTGGATGTTCTCAGTAGGTGGAAAGCTATAGGATATGAGCATCCATTTAGAGAGGATTTGGGTACCATACCACTGTCTCAGCTTTCTTTCCCTCCAGGTCTCCAGAGGACTTGACTATGGAGGCTGTGTCTACTGAAACCATCAAAACAGCTTTGTTTTGTTTTCTTACAGATACAGTAAAATAATCCAGAGACAAAAGACTTGCTGGGAGGCAACAGTGATGGGAATGAATGAAACAAACAAATTTTCCCTGTGATGCTGGAGTTGGAGATATCATCAGGAGCATAGCCTGTGGTTACCATAATCAGAAATCCCCATGAAAAAGCTGATTTAAAAGAACTTCCAAGTTGCTGGTGAAAGTGCCAAAACCCAATGATACAGTGGCATGTAACAGATGGAAAAGAAAAAGCCCAAAAAGTTCACAAACGACTGATCTTTTATTTCTCCATTTTATGATCCTCAAGATTTCTCTTTCCAGAATTTCTTTTTTCTTTTTTTTTTAAGTCATGCACAGTTCCAGTAACCTTCCACTGCAACTGAGAGGTGAATGTATTCATATTGACAAGGGCAACAAGAAAGTTTAACTTGGTCAGTTTGGTTCAGTTTAGTCACTTAGTTATGTCGTGTCCAACTCTTTGTGACCCCACGGACTGAAGCACACCAGCCTTCCCTGCTAAGTCACTTCAGTTGTGTCTGACTCTGCGATCCCATAGATGGCAACCTACCAGGCTTCCCCGTCCCTGGGATCCTCCAGGCAAGAATACTGGAGTGGGTTGCCATTTCCTTCTCTAATGCATGAAAGTGAAACATGAAAGTGAAGTCGCTCAGTCATGTCCGACTCCTAGCGACCCCATGGACTACAACCTACCAGGCTCCTCTGTCCATGGGATTTGCCAGACAAGAGTACTGGAGTGAGTTGCCATTGACTTCTCCATCACCAACTCCCGGGGCCTGCTCAAACTCATGTCCATAGAGTCGGTAATGCCATCCAACCACCTCATCCTCTGTCACCCCTTCCCCTCTCTCCTTCAATCTTTCCCAGCATCAGGGTCCTTTCCAATGAGTCAGTTCTTCGCATCAGGTAGCCAAAATATTGGAGTTTCAGCTTCAGCACCAGTCCTTGAGTGAATATTCAGGATTAATTTCCTTTAGGATTGACTAGTTGGATCTCCTTGGAGTCCAAGGGACTCTGAAGAATCTTCTCCAACACCACAGTTCAAAAGCATCAATTCTTCGGCACTCAGATTTCTTTATAGTCCAACTCTCATATCCATATATAACTACTGGAGAAACCATAGCTTTGACTAGACAGACCTTTGTTGGCAAAGTGAAGTCTCTGCTTTTTAATATGCTATTTAGGTTGGTCATAGCTTTTCTTCCAAGGAGCAGGCATCTTTTAATTTCATGGCTGCAGTCACCATCTGCAGTGATTTTGGAGCCCAGAAAAATAAAGTCTCTCACTCTTCCCATTGTTTCCTCATCTATTTGCCATGAGGTGATGGGACCAGATGCCATGATCTTCATTTTCCGAATGTTGAGCTTTAAGCCAACTTTTTCACTCTTCTCTTTCACTTTCATCAAGAAACTCTTTAATTCTTTTCTTTCTGCCATAAGGGTGGTGTCATCTGCATATCTGAGGTTATTGATTATTTCTCCCAGAAATCTTAATTCCAGCTTGTGCTTCATTCAGTCACATTTCTCATGATGTACTCTGCATATAAGTTAAACAAGCAGGGTGACAATACACAGCCTTGATGTACTCCTTTCCCAATTTGGAACCAGTTTGTTGTTCCAGGTTCAGTTCTAACTGTTGCTTCTTGACCTGCATACAGATTTCTCAGGAGGCAGCTCAGGTGGTCTGGTATTCCCATTTCTTGAAGAATTATCCACAGTTTGTTGCGATCCACACAGTCAGAGGCTTTGGCATATCAATAAAGCAGAAGTAGATGTTTTTATGGAACTCTCTTGCTTTTTCAATAATCCATTGGATGTTGGCATGATCTCTGGTTCCTTTGACTTTTCTCAGTCCAGCTAAACATCTGGAATTTCACAGTTCATATATTGGTTAAGCCTGGCTTGGAGAATTTTGAGCATTATTTGCTAGCCTGTGAGATGAGTGCAATTGTGCAGCAGTTTGAACATTTTTTGGCATTGCCAGTTCTTTGGGACAGGAATGAAAACTGACCTTTTCCAGTCCTGTAATCACTGCTGAGTTTTCCAAATTTGCTGGCATATCGAGTGCAGCACTTTCACAGCATCATCTTTCAGGATTTGAAATAGTTCAACTGGAATTCTATCACCTCCATTAGCTTTGTTCGTAGTGATACTTCCAAAGGCCCACTTGACGTCACATTCCAGGATGTCTAGCTCTAGGTGAGTGATCATATCATCATGGTTATCTGGGTCATGAAGATCTTTTTTATATAGTTCTTCTTTGTATTCATGCCCAACTTTTCTTAATATCTTCAGCTTCTGCTAGGTCCAATTTCTGTTCTTTATGGTGCGCATCTTTGCCTGAAATGTTCCCTTGCCTTGGTGTCTCTAATTTTCTTGAAGAGATCTCTAGTCTTTCCCATTCTGTTGTTTCCTCTATTTCTTTGCATTGATCACTGAGGAAGGCTTTCTTATCTCTCTTTGCTATTTTTTGGAACTCTGCATTCAAATGGGTATATCTTTCCTTTTCTCCTTGCTTTTAGCTTCTCTTCTTTGCTCAGCTAACCACTGATTAAAGGGTTACTATATTTTGCAAATCAAATGAGGGTGCCTCTTTCTTGAAGCTCCCCACTAATGCGTATTCCAAGACAAGTCAAGGGCTTCCTATCACATTGCACCTAATTCAATTAACATACACAGTCAGCCAGCAATAGATAACAATGCTTTAGCTATTTTAAAAATCACATCTGTCAACAGACTGTAATACAGCATTGGCAAGATACAGCTGAAACCTGTATTCTCCTCACATAGTTTCAACCCTCTTCTGAAATGCGCTCTGCTTTTTTTATGATAGAACTGGTCATGAGTGTCAGACTTTTGGAAATCAACTTATTTTTTTTCTTTCAATTACAAAAAAAAAAATTACTTGCTTTGTTCTTTGGCTTAGGGTTCCCTACTCCAGTCCCAGAGAAATATTTCTCATACAGAAGTAAATGGGCTTCGAAGAGGTAGGAAAGACTCTATTTAAAATTCCAAATAGTGCTTTGGCTCATCCACCCAGCTCTCGCAAGATTGACCATATGTGAAATTTGAATGTAGATTACAGTGTTTCAATTTAACAAGATTAAGGTGTGATTACATTGGTTATTTTGTAATTTCATAGTTTCTCCATTAAGGGAAGTCAGCATTCAACATCAGTCACTTTTAATAGCATGCTAAAGTGAGGGAAGAATGCTTATCACTTTAAGTTACCAGCCATGTCACTTAAAGTTTATATTTTCTAATCAGTTATTTCTTAAAATATATCTCTCTCGTATCTTCTCTACAATAATCCAAATCACACACCAGTTTACTTTCTTTCATGTCTATTTTTGCTTTCTTAAGCTAAATCTCCCCAATAGTTTTAGCAGGGAATAGGACAGAAAGCATAAAACTTATGTACAGATATACACGTGTGTACACATATACATTAATAGTAAGACAATTTACTGATAGAAGTTTCTGCTTACTCACTTCCTAAGAGAAGCAGGGTGTCATGGAGTCATTCACACCCTGGCTCCTGCTGAATGCTGGTGTCCCACAAGATATGAGTTTAACTGAAAGAAGTAAATCATGGTCAAACACTAGTAAGAAATGCTGCATACTGTAACAGTTTCTTAGAGAGTCACAGTGCATATTTGCATATTAAAGTCTCTCACATGTCCCATAGGAAGGAAACATGTTCAATTTTCTTTCAACAATTGTATAATATCCATGATTTATTTGATCATAGATTTTTTAAAAATTCTTGGAACATCTATTAAGATATATCAAGACCCTAGTGTCCAAGGAACACAGTTTAGAAAAGCCAGAGTTGAAAATGCATGGGTTTTATGATGCATTTTCAAATTTCTAGCTTTGAATCTTGCTAGCTGTGTGACTTTGAGAAGTTTCTTCATGTGTCTGAGCCTCCTTTCAAGTTTGCATTCCAACCAATATTTATTGAGCATCTGTGGTGTTTCAGGCCCTGGGATAACTAGGCACAGTAAACAAAACAGACATACCCCACACTCAGGGTCAGGTAGAAGATAGACAGTAAACAAATACATGTATAATTAGAGTGTTGGTAAGTGCCAGAAAGGAAAAAGAGTAAGTGAAGGAGATCATTATTACAGGGAAAAGCTAATGTAGATGGAATGGGCAGGCAAGTTCTCCTGAGGAAGTGACAATTAAGTTGAGGTCTGAATAAGATGTAAGATCTAGCTCAACAAAATGTGCCAGTAAAATATTCCAGAAAGAGGAAAATGCAAACAAAAAGGTCCCAACACCAACCTAAACGTGGCTAAGCTACAGCCTCCTGCAACGTATTGGATGAGTTTGATAGACCTGAGCAGTAGCTTCAATATGGCTGGAGCTCAGTGATTGGGAGTGAGCAGTGGGGATGATCCCAAACAATACAACGTGCAAGGGGCCAATCCTTGGCTCTGCTGACCAACACTCCCTGGAGGATGTCTGGGCTTCCTTCTAAGTGCAAAGGATGCTAGAGTGGTATTACCAGACTTAAGTTTTCTAAAAAGATCACACACAGGAACTAGATCAGTTAGAAGGTTCTTTCTTGGTGAGAAAAAATTTCAGATTCTTCACCTGCAAAACTAAGGTGTTAACTCTTCACTGATATTGTAGCAAAGAGTTAAAACCTGCACAAGAGTGGGGCACAGAAAAGGTGCCAAAATGCACTTCCTGCTTTCCTTTCTTTCCTGAGACATGGCACCCAACCCAGCAAGAGAATGCTATCAGTCTGCAATGGCCTTCTCCCTCCCAATCTTGTACATTTCATTCAGCTTTCTGAATTATAACCTCTTGAGACTTTTTGTATCTCAAAGGGGTCACACCATGAGTATTTGCAGAGAGAAAGCCTTCCTTTGTCTATTTTCCCTCTGCAGAAATAGATGGACAGAGCAGCACCACCTTTCCTATAATTCAGAATTCCATCACTGGGCACAGTGTCACTGTGGCAATACTTGGGTTCAGATGGGCTTGACTATCCGAGTGGAACTGCAAGATGGGTAGCAGAAAGACCAGAAATTCACTGAACACTTACAAAGCACCTCCTAGAAATTTCTGATGCTGGCTATTTGGATAGTTTGCCTTTTATAAAGTCAGGATCATTGCTTTAAAAACAAATAAATGACCATTTATTGCAAGGGCAGTTTAGGATGCAAGGGGAAATTGTTGACTAAAATGGACTTAAAAATAGTCCCCCAAAATGATAAGTAAACATTAAAAAGTGGTAATATAAAATTAGATCAGATTTTGAGGGATGGCATGGGTTTGTGATGAACGTGACATGCACAGGACTTATGGATAGGAGTGACATGCACTGACAAGGTTCTATTTCTTGGCTTGAGTGGTAGTTACAGTTCAGTTCTGTCGCTCAGTCATGTCCGACTCTTTGCGATCCCGTGGGCTACAGCACACCTGGCTTCCCTGTGCATCACCAGCTCCCAGAGCTTGCTCAAACACATGTCCATTGAGTTGGTGATGCCATTCAACCATCTCATCCTCTGTCATCCCCTTCTCCTCCTAACTTCAATCTTTCCCAGCATTAGGGTCTTTGCCAATGAGTCAGTTCTTCATATCAGGTAGCCAAAGTGTTGGAGTTACAATGATGCTGCCTTATAATAACTTCCTAAGTTCTATATTTGTTTCATCCCATCTGTGTCTGTGTTTTATTTTAGAATAAAATGGTTAACACATGAGGAAGAAATTAAGAGCAAATAAGCAATACATTTTACATGGCTGTTATTTCAGTAAAGCAATGGCACAAATTTCAAAGTCAAAAAAAAAAAAAACTTGAACAAAATGACTTTGATTTGTCCTGTGATAGGGAAAAAAATAGAAAATGAGAATAATGATAATGCGGTGTTTTTCTGCTGAATTTTCTCTCCTTTCTGATTATATCAGTACATCATAAATGACTAATTAAACGTTATTTCATTACAGAGTTCAATTAATTTATATGTCACTTAGCAGCCCCCATATCTTGATATTGTAAGACAAAGCTATTAATTAAATGAGCAACAGGAAAGTATTCCTGTTGATAAAACTTTTAGTTAGATTTATAAAAATCTTACCTTCGAAACCAATTGGACAATTAATTTTATAATTCTTTTCTTAATTTCTAAGTATTAATTCTATAATACAGATGATGGGCTTTAATATGATAATAAGTAATTAACAATTACAGCCCTTTGTGGTCATACAAATATAAAAATATCTCCCTCCCTAAATTGCTTTTTTCCAAACCAGACATCAGAAGGCAAAATACAAGTCTAAAAGTCTTTACTGACTGCAAAAGATCACTCACCTGTGGATTTTACCACATTCCTTTATTATCTTTGGTTATTTATGTATAAACTATTTTCATACCCTCACTATTTAAAAATTTGGTAGCAGTTGGGATGTTTCATATTTTAGTATTCTATGAAAAATGTACATCATTACCTGGTAAGTAGGAAAGGAGTTCGTTCTAAATGAAAGGCTTTTCCAGCCTAAATGCCCATTGACAGAGGAATGGATAGAGAAGATGTGGTACATATACACAATGAAGTATTACTTAGCCATGAAAAAGAGTGAGATTGTGCCATTGCAGAGACACAGATGGACCTAGAGACTGTCATACAGAGTGAAGTAAGCCAGAAGGAGAAAAACACATATTATATATTAACACATATATGTAGAATCTTGAAAAATGGTACAGATGAACTTATCTGCAAAGCAGAAATAGAGACACGGATGTAGAGAACAAATGTGAGGATACCAAGGAGGGAAGTGGAGGGATGGTATGGATTGAGAGGCTGGGATTAATATATATACACTACTATGTATAAAACAGATAACTAATGAGAATCTACAGTCTAGCACAGGGACCTCTACTCAATGCTCTATGGTGACCTAAGTGGCAAGGAAATCCAAAAAAGAGGGGATATGTACAAGTATAGCTGATTTATTTGCTGTACAGTAGAAACTAACACGACATTGTAAAGCAACTATACTCCAGTAAAAAATAAATAAAATAAATGAGGTATTTAAAACAACAACAACAACACCAAAAAAAAAAAAAAAACACACTCCTCATTCCACTTTTATTTACTCTATCTTGAAACCATGTGATAGCTTTCTGTCTTCAAGGGAGGCAAGGCCTTTTGAAATCTATATACTGGAGAACAATAGCAGGATGGAAGTCTTTCTTTGTATAAAGTAAATGGAAGCACAGAGGTAACTATATAAGATATTTTCTCCACTATAACAGATTGCCAAATTATTACAGCATCAATGGTATGTGAGCCTACAAAATTGCTTTATTAACTCAGGATGCTGGGATATTATGAGTCATACCTACATGAAAACAAATGACAATTTAGTTCATTTAAAAAATGTGGGTTTCAAAAGTTGGTAATACCATAGCATTCACATATAAACCACAGGTCACCATATTTTACCATTTCCTCAACTTTCCCTTCAGTTTTAAACACTCTTGAAATACAACCAACATGCAACTTAAGTAAAGTCTAGCCATTTGGACTAAAAATTCTCATAGTGCAGGCAATTTTTTCAATTATCATTTTATTCTAGGTAAGGGCTACGACCAGGTGCATAACCAGGAAAGCTGTTTTTGCTTTCTCTGAGATTCTCAGCAGGTGAGAGAGCAACTTGGCTGGAACTGCTTATTTGCATGTCAGGACCCACAATGCTTTTCGTGCCATCCGCCCTTCCCAGCAGTGGGGGGGCCCAACCTCTGGTGATGAAATAAATGAAAGGTTCACATGAGAAGAGCTGCTGTCTGAGTTGTAGTTCAAAAGCAGGTTGATGTAGGGGCTGGGGGTGGTGGGAGGAACTGGGAGCTTGGGATTGACATATATACACCACTGTGTATATTCTCTATATAAAATAGACAACTAATGAGAACCTACTGTGTAGCAGAGGGAACACTATGCAGTGCTCTGCAGTGACCGAAATGGGGAGGAAATCCGAAAAAGAGGGGATATATGTAAACATGGGGCTTCCCTGGTGGCTCAGTGGTAAAGAACCTGCTTGCCAACGCAGGAGATGCAGGTCTGATCCCTGGGTCCAGAAGATTCCCTGGGGAAGGAAATGGCAACTCACTCCAGTATTCTTATCTGGGAAATTCCACTAAGAAGTCTGCCTGGTGGGCTACAGTCTGTGGGGTCCCGAAAGTGTAGGACACCACTCAGTGACTAAATAGCAACAACATATGTAAACATAAAACTAGTTCACTTTGATGGACAGCAGGAACTAACACAACATTGCAAAGTAACGATATTGCAGTAAAAATTCATTTTAATAAAAGAGCTTGATATTTGGAAGAGCAAAATCCAACTCTTTGTGAACCCATGAACTGTAGCCTGCCAGGCTCCTCTGTCCATGGGATTTCTCCAGGCATGAATATTAGAGTAGATAGCCATTCCCTTCTCCAGGAGATCTTCCTGACCCAGGCATTGAACCTGAGTCTCCTGCATTGCAGGCAGATTCTTTACCATCTGAGCCACCAGGAAAGTACAGGAGGAGCAGGGACGAATGAAAATCAAGAAAACATTCAGTTTTCAAAGAATGACTTCATGGATTAATTTCTATTATAATAACTAAAAAAAAAAATCACTGAAAACATTATAGACAGGAAGGAAGGAATAAAGAAAAAGTTTGCTTCTTGTGTGGTGAAGATGGTAACACTATGCTATTTGGAAAGCCCGTGTGTAATTCAGTATTTGTAAGGGCCTAAAGGAGAAGAACAAAACAGCCTTCCCCATACGTCATTTCTATAATGGCCAGGCCATTAAAGAACCAAGCCTGAAGCCTACCTTGAATGTAGGAACAATATTTGTGCACGCTGCCAAAGTTGTGTAAAGCAGGGGCCATCAATAAATCATTTCATTTGAGAAATCTCAGGTATGTCCAAAACACATGCACATTTTCCTCTGCAGGCACCTCCTTCAGAAATTTATAAATAGATTGTCAGCAAAGTAATAAAGGCACTGTTATTTTTATTCCTTAGCAACTAGACAAAACCCACTTGTCCCGTCACTTCATTTGCCCACTAACAAGACATCTGAAAGTCATAAAATTAAAGTGCTTTGCTCTAGCTATACCCAGACAACTCAAAAGAGTGACAACGGAAGCGGTTAGTAAAATACGGGGCCCAGGGAATCATTTAGAGGAAAGGTAAGAGCCTAAACCAACACGTTCAGGGATGCTCAGACATCATGTCATTTTCCACGCATGCTGCATGGCCACACACGTGCAGCAAACTCCCTGTCAGTTTCCCTGGGCTTCCTGCTTTTTTGCTTGAGTGAGTGTACTTAAACACAAATGAATGACAGAGACAGAAATACAGGGATATCCTTAAGTTGGATTGATCTGATTTTATTTTTTTTGAAAGTCATTCTCAAATGTCAGGACTTAATTGGGGAATCCTCATAGTGCATAAACTTTCTCAGCCCTGTGGCATCACTGGGGAAGAACTATATTGGGCCTCCAGGTCCAGTCCCAGATTTAGAGCAGCAATTCCCAAATCTGAAAGGTGCTCTAAAGATTTCCTTCAAGAAAGGGTTCACAGCAAGTCTGAAAACTGCCACCTCCCCTTTTTGAATGACCTTCATGCACATTAGCACATTAAAAGTTCTGAGAATTCTCAGGAGCTTGATTCTTTAATCTATATTCTCAGTATTATTTGACCATAGAATTGGGTGGGGAAGGGGATTCTTAATATCTTTTGGACATAGTATCTCACAAAACATAGTTTAGAAAATTTTGCTCAGTAAAGAATAATAATACTATCAATTATATGTACTAAAGATACATACTATATTATTATGTATTATTATATGTCACAACAGAGCAGGTCCCTGAATAAGTGAATTTTTGTTTGTTTGTTTGTTTTGTTTCATAGCTTATACTGGTCCTCTTGACAGAGCAAAATCTATGTACATTCTAGTGAATATTTAATGTGGATCCACAAAATGGACCCCATTACACAACTGATTATGTCTTTACCACTTAACAGCAATATCAGAGAAGATATATAATAAAAACTTGACTTTTGAGGTGGTTATGATATAATTAGGCATTCTACAGGAAACTATGAAAGACTGTAAGATAATATATGTGACTTTAACACTTTCATGCGGCAGAGTTGAAATATTTAATAAAAGTAGATTGTACGTATTCAGCACTTTTTATGTGGTCCACACTCTTACATTTGCTTTATATGTAATAATTCATTTGTACCTACAGGCAAATAGGCAAATAAGGTTCTAATTTCTTCCAGTTTTTCAAACAAGGCCATTAAGGACTGAGAAGTTAAGCAACTTGCACAAGGTCACACAGCTAGTAGTAAATAACAAAAATGGAAAAAAGATAACACGGAAGTGTGAACATCATGACAGATCAATTGAGAGTGAATATGGATGCTTTGGGCTTCCCGAGTGGCACTAGTGGTAAAGACCCTTCCTGCTGATGCAGGAGACCTAAGAGATGCAGGTTCAATCCCTGAGTCAGGAGGATTCTCTGGAGGAGGGAATGGCAGCCCATTCCAGTATTTTTGCCTGAAGAATCCCATGGACAGAGGAGCCTGCTGGCTACCATCCATAGCGCAGCAAGAGTCAGACAGGACTGAAGCAACTTAACACATACCCACAAGAAAGCTTTACTCTGATAAGCCAAAGACGGAATCAGAAGATATTTTTCACAGAAAAATAAGAGCTTTTTAAACTACAATACAGAATTTTCCTTACAATTAAAATGCCTACAAATTCAAATGTATTGAAACTAGTTTACACTAGTTTGTGGTTTAATTTTTACAAAATTTGGTTTTTTAATTAAAGAAATATTAAAATTCTTTGTGTTTTGACACACATTTCCTACATTCACAAGCCCAGATTCATACCAAATTAGCACAACACCAGGTAAATAGGGCTTCCCTGGTGGGCTCAGATTGTAGAGTCTGCCTACAATGCAGGAGACCCAGGTTTGAATCCTGGGCTGGGAAAGCCCCCTGGAGAAGCGAATGGCAGCCCATTCCGTATTCTTGCCTGGAAAATCCCATGGACAGAGAAGCCTGATGGGCTACAGTCTACAGGGCTGCAAAAAGTAGAGCACAACTAAGCGACCAGCGCACACACACAAGGCAGTGGAGAGGCGCCGCCAGTTCTCTAATTACCTGTGTGGTGCCTGACCTGCCGATACACTACAGAAGTATAAATATTTTCAGCCCATGGAAAATATGGCAGGTTTTTAAAAACATGTTCCAAACGGAATCTGTCATTGGTGCAATCACTTTAATAAGGGTAATTTTCACACACAAAACAAACACCCTATTCTTCAACAGCTAAACACAAGAACAGATCCATCTGTCATCTTTATCATTTAGCTTCAGATCAATTGATTATTGACAGGCTATGTCTGCTTTGGACAGTATCAACAGAAATATTCATCTCTAGTAGGAAACCAGAGCTCAGTCTCATTTTCTGCACAGAGAGACCTTGCCCTTGTATTTCACCAAGCTGAAAGCAGCTCCTATTGATTTCAGGTTGGACTGAATTTGTTACAGTTTCTACAGCAGTGGCAGAAACTCTATTTGGTGATATTATTAACGCAAAGGTGAAAGCATACATTTGAAAAGGTGACTATTAGAAAATGCTATGAATTTCAGGCAAATCTGATAATTGCGTTAATTGTGACATGTTTTTGTTGTTGTTTTGTTACACACTTTTACAAATTGGGTAAGGGGATTAAGCATTGATTTAATTATCTAATGAACATCTAACAAATACCAAAAAGAAAACATTTTCCAACTTCATTCTTAAAGTCAAACTGATCCAAATTTTGTCATGTTAAATAAATACAGTGACATCATAATTAAAATCAACATATATATATATGTGTGTCCATACATATGTAGATAGGTTCATTTATGTAATGTCCAGAAGATTCAAAAGAATTATAAACTTGATGTAGTCCAAATCACTAAACATTGCTAAGATAAGCCAAGCCACTCTGTTTACTACCACACATTATTTGCCTAATGGACTTTTACAGACATATTAGAAATATCCAATGGGGCTTCCCAGGTGGTACCATGGTGAAACTCGCCTGCCAAAGCAATAAAGACAGGAGACCTGAATTCTATCCCCAAGTCAGGAAAATTCCCTGGAGAAGGAAATGGCAGCCTTCCCCAGTTTTCTTGCCTGGAAGATTCCATGGAGAGAGCAGTCTGGTGGGCTACAGTCTGCGGGGTTGCAAAGAGCCACACATGGATGAGACTGAGGGACTGAGGACACATGCTGGAAGTGCCTAACACACACATTCTCATCGTGGGCTGTTTTTGAGAAGCTCCCTTTCAGCTGAACACTATTTAACAGCTACAAATTGGAGACCTCTATTAAGACTTTATCCATTTTAAACCTATGAGCCTGATAGTTGATTTAATTACCAATTTGAGAGTCAAGACACCTTCTCTGCTACTATCTTTCACATTGCCTGCATCTCAGTCATGTCTGACTGTTTGCGACCCCATGGTATGAGCCTACTAGGCTCATGTCCATGTCCATGGAATTTTCCAGGCAGAAATACTGGAGTGGGTTGCCATTTACTTCCAGGGGATCATCTGGACCTAGGGATGCAACTTGGTATCTCTTGCACTGACTGACAGATTCTTTACCACTGTGCCACCTGGGAAGTGCAACCTTCATGTCACTGTTACACAAAGGTTTCCATGCAACAAATTTCTTTACAAATTCCTAAGCAGATCTGAATCGTGTGTTTATATGTACCTAAAATGACTGCTATAATGATATTCGAAGTTCAGTGCAGCTGTCAGCTAAGCCGCTACTTCTTCAGGTTCTCAAAGTGAATAAACTTCAAAATGAAATTTCTTCCCTGCTCCATGTAAATTTCCTTGTGAAGAAATAGAAAAATAGAGTGCTTGGTACCTAAATAAGTAGAAGAAATCAGAACAGCTTGAAAGCATGCATAGTGTCTTGCTTTTCCAATGTTGATTATTTCTCCAACAAAAAGTAGCAAATGTTGTACATAAGTGCCTCTGCCAGTGGTTCAAAATTGAGCCCACACACTACACTGGCTTAACTATTAGGCATCTAAATGGAGCATGCGAAAAAGCCATAGTGTGTACAATGCCTGGATGGACATGGTGTCTACTTGGAGCTGTTGAATGTGAAGGGAGTCAACAGGGATTTATTGGACTCCCACAGAGTGGAAAACCACATATTATCAAAGGGTTTGAGGTACATTTTTAAAAAAGAAGAAAAGAGCTTGCTTTTTAGCTATAAACATGCAAAGTTCCAAAGGAGTGCTAAGAAGCTGTGAAAATGGCCATTATGCAGCAGCTTCTGAAGGACTGCTCCTCCAGTTTCCTCCAGTTCATCCTCAGAAGTCATAAATGCTAAACGCTGGTATGCTATTATGACATAATAAGAGATGTATATGAGGTTCTTGGCACAGAGCTTCAAAACTTGTACTTTCCTGAGTGACAGGGTTGGGAGGAGTATCCTTTGTTATTTGTAACAAGTTCCTTTCAACCATATTTGAGTTTATGTTAATCAGGTGACTTTGGGAAAATCCTTAAAGATGAGGAGGCTGAGTTCTCCAGGCTTCCAGGAGAACCAATCTTGGAATCAGAAGGTTGGCACTTTCAGCTCCACTCTCAGACCTCTGGGGACAAGGGAGGGGCTGGAGATTGGGTTCAATCACCAATGGCCCATGAGTTAATCAATCAGTTATGCCTTAGTCATTCATGTCTATGTAATGAAATCTCCATAAAGACTCTAAACATCAGGGTTGGAGAGCCTCCAGGTGGGTGAACACTTAAGGTCCTAGGAGAGGGATACACCTGGAGAAGGCATGGAAACATGGACCCACATACCTAGTTCTATACATCTCTTCCATTTGGCTGAGCTTGAGTTGTATCCTTCATAATAAACCAGAAAGTAAGTAAACTCCCTGAGTCCTGTAAGTTCTGATTAAGAGTTGATCAGTCAAAAGTACAAAAGTTCCCGGAATGTGCAATTGCCATCTGAATGTATCTGAATGGCTAAGCTCACCTAATCAATTTTCCTGAAAATGAAATTTTTTCATACTATATTGGCTTGTTTTATAAACATAATTGTGTTTCCAACTATTGTCATGAAAGAGCTTTTTCATCATCTAGGCTCCCAGATAAATCCCAAGAGAGATCTGACAAGATTTAAGGGCCTAGATCTGACAGATAGAGTGCCTGATGAACTATGGAATGAGGTTCATGACATTGTACAGGAAACAGGGATCAAGACCATCCCCATGGAAAAGAAATGCAAATAAACAAAATGGCTATCTGGGGAGGCCTTACAAATAGCTTTGAAAAAAAAGAGAGACAAAAAAAAAAAAAAAGGAGAAAAGGAAAGATATTCGTATCTGAATGCAGAGTTCCAAAGAATAGCAAGAAAAGATAAGAAAGCCTTCTTCAGTGATCAATGCAAAGAAATAGAGGAAAAGAACAGAACGGGAAAGACTAGAGATCTCTTCAAGAAAATTAGAGATAC